>CM044550.2:32895002-33037502 GCA_024416835.2 Perccottus glenii | reverse complement strand
CTCTTTCAGCGGTTATAGACACCTGTCTGCTGCAGTGTGGTCAGGTGGTGCTGGGGATACCTGGGCCAGCAGGTACAGGTCATACATCCTTGTGCTGTCATTACAGACGATTCCAATACTGGATTTATAAATATAGTTGGTATATAAAAATTGAAATATGAAGAAACAGTTATACCTGAAGTTACACACAAAACAATTGTTTAAAAACATGCATTATAAAATCAGCTATAAAACTCAAAATGAACATGAATCAACATAAACATTTACAAAAGAATGTCTAAATGACACCCTTTTCTCAAACTGCCTTTACATAATTCTTATATTCTTTAGAGATTGTTCTTACAGTAAGCATTTTATATTGATATAATATTTTATATATACACACTTAATTTAAATAAAAAATAAATGTCATAGTAAATTCTCATACATCATTTCAAGGCAGGTCCAAACTTTGTAAATGGTGCACAGTCAGGACAGAGGCTTTTTACTTTGTGTTTGAAAGTCACTGTCAGTTGCACTTATTGGAGCGAAGATGGTGAAATGCAAGAGCCAGACTTACACAGGCTGATCATAACTTCATGAGCTGTTCCAAAATCTTTAAGAATCTTGAGTGTGTTCAACAGTGTATTAGTGTTTACATTAGTCTAAATGTAGTCAGCAAAGTAAAGCTAAGTCTCAGAAACTATAGAGCTAACTGCAGTTTTCAGAGTCTGAATCCAAGATGATAGACAACAGCAAAGTTGAAGATGAAGTATCTTCAACAGTGAAGTGACGCAGGAACAGTTACCAGGTCCTGAAAATAAAATAAACATATAAACATGATTTTATTTCTTAAATTAGACCATTTTAATTACAATAAAATGATAGATTATCACACACTTATTTCTTAAATTAGACCATTTTAATTACAATAAAATGATAGATTATCACACACCTCATGTGTTCTTGTTAGAGTATTTAAAACAAGTAATTGCACTATAACAGTAAAACAAACAAAACAAACTAAAGAATGAGAATAAATGCATTACCTTCAGCAGTGGACACCTCACACCGTTTCCTCTTTATTGGAGTAGAGCTTGTCCTGGGACACTCTGGCAGCTCCATCAGTGTCTGTGTCACATGACACACTCCTATTAGGCGTTCTGGCCTGGGTGGCTGCAAAAACAAGAGTTTAACAAATGATTTGTTATCTTGATTATATGATGAGACCCAAACATCTGGGTCCACAACTCACAAAAACTGCACAATCCCTAAAAGATGCTCTGCCTTTGCACAATCAGCCTTTTCATTTCAAACCATCAAACAATGGAATCAGATCCTGGACCGTCTGAAATTCTAAATCTGGTACAAAGCATATCTTTTCTTATGAGATTATTGCTTTATTAAATGGTGCCTGAGAAATAAAGAATAAACAAAAATTAAACATACAAAAGCTTCACAGTATTCAAACTCACCTTTGCTTCACCTGCAGATCTGCAGCGACTAGTTCAGACTGGCACCCAGTTTCTCTGGTCATCTTAGGCAAAACAAAAGATTTGTGTTATTGTTTATGTCACGGTGTCCCTTGTTTCTCCTTTGTTTTGTTTTTCTTGTGTTCTGTGTGAGTGCGCTGCCCCTTTAAGTTTTGTGACACACGGACAGACTCATGTTGGGGAACGCCCATCACACCTGCATAATCACTGAGACCAATAGGACGCGCCCGGGTTTAGTTTAAAAGGGCCAATAGAAAGACAGTCTGCAGGCAGAGAGAGAGACGGAGAAAGTAAAGGAAAAGGAAGGAATCGGATTGAACAGCACGGAGTGACGGACAAGTGAACGGCAAAGGGAAGCCACAGATACCTCGAAGACCATCACATACAACGCTTCTAACCCAGCTAAGTAGAGGGAAGTGCCCATAACTGTGTGGAGGATATACCTACCCGAATTGTTTAGTTGTGTGACTGAGACCGCCTTTCCCCTGTTCACAGCACCGTCTCCCACTTCAGGGGACAGACCGAGCCAGGAACTGAGGAGCGACCGGCCGTATCTTCGCGGACCAAGAGGGGACTAAGAAAAGGAACCTGTACATCGCCATAAAAACGCTAAGTGAATGCGTGTCGATTAACCTGCATGCTGTGTGCTTTATTTGTGTTTTATAGTGTGTACTTGATCCGACATTATTGTGTTTTATAATTAGTTTCTCAGCGGCGACGATGGGCTTACCATCCACTGGGACCGCTGAGAAGGCAACAACACGGCCGCGCCCTGCGGCACGAACTGGAGGGCGGGGATCACAACTAACAATATTCCTTTAAAAGACTGTTTCCTCTCACAAACCCCGGAATAACTGCTCTAAGCTTTGAGAGCCTTTTGTTAGATTCTTTATATAGAATCCTGTTTTACCTTGCTGTTTGTTTTTAATAAATTTGAGTAAACTCAGCCCCACTTGTGTTTCTTTGTGGTACATCTTTGGTGATCGAAAGAACCAGGCGCAGCGGACATTTACAATTACAGTATTATATTAATTAATTTTAAAATGTTTATAAAGGATATTAATAACACAAATATTCTCATTACTATTACTGTATATCCTCCGTGAAAGCACTAGTCTTTTAATCCGTGTGTACTGTCTCTGGAGTCGGTCTGGTAGCTGCAGCCTGCTCGGTTTACCCGAGGAGCAGCGATAAACAACGTAAACTGATGGTGCGCGCTTTGTTCAATCTAATTAGCAAAGTTGACCAGCATTTTGAGTTTGTGTTGAGTCAAAACTCACGGTGTTACATGAGTCATGAGATGCTCATGTTCAGTCAAGCAGAGTCATGAGCCAGTGACAGGTCTTTAGTGCAAGGGCTGCATCTCTGCTACAAGTCCAACAGAGTTCTGCCCATGTACGAGAAATAAAGCTAGATGTCTGTGTGTACTGGGACACAGTATCAACGCAGCAGCCCTCATCAGGAGCAGCTGAAGCTAATAACTAGCAACATGACAAAATTGATTAATTAACTTTAGCTTTACTGGGAAGAAACATAAATTGTGTTTCAAAATATATGTTCACTCACCTCAAGGCGAATCCATGCAGGAGCAGCGTTAGGGGCTGTGTTGCTTTTTGAGAAGCACATTTCCACCTCCATTACTCAACTGGAAAGCAATGCAGTCCAGCAGTGCTGTTGCAACCAGCAACACTACAAGTACATGCTAATATAGCTAGCCTGATGTTTTCAACACCCGCCGCTATGGGAACAAGATGTTTTTATACCAGGGGCGTGAGCCAATGCCAAGGGTGTGGTGGGGTCGTGCCAGGGGCGTGGGTGTTGAGCCGTTAGTCGAGCCAGTATACGTCACACAAGGAAACAATCTTCAATCTAAAAATTCAACTGCAGTAACTACCGTTCAACCTGAGGAGGGCAGCACTTAGACGGTTTTACACCATAAAATGTAAAATTAATATACTTTATACTCAAATGTCAAAACTTTTACTCAGATCAGTGAACAGCACTAATATGGCCCCATTCTTACAGATCATTAACTAAAAAAAGTTGGTTTAGGGTTTAGTTACTTTTAATGCATCTCATCAACAAACATGTAGAAAACCCTAAAACGTATGCTAGAGTCCTATTTGTTGACTGGTCCAGAAACTCTCTGATTTGAACTTTTTTGTAACCTGAAAATGAATGAACATGTGGACTTTTTGTGCGGGCGACTGGCCCAAAGACTGCACTTCCTCCGCCGGCTCAGGCTGTTCGGTGTGAGCAGGGCAGTCATGTGGGTCTTTTACTCTGCAGTTCTAGAAAACATTATCAGATACGGAATGGCTGCATGGCTTGGTGTTATCTCAGTCCAACAAAAATCCAAACTTAAAAACATCATAAAAACAGCAACGAAAGTGAGAGGCCAAAAAGACGTGCCTTCTGTGCAGTCCATACGAAGGCACTGTGTCTAGACTGGCTCACAAGATCCTTAACCATCCCTCTCACAGTTTATTTACCGAGTATGAGCTTCTTCCCTCAGGCAGAAGGTACAGAGCTTACAGATGGATAACTAACCGACTGAAGCTCTCCTTTATTCCTACATCCATTACTCTGCTTAATAAGGAAGGTTAATTTTCTTGTTTTTATATTCTGGCACATTCTGATCTGGTCACGGCCTTTTATTGTTACTTACTTATTTATTTTTTATCATGTATGTTTTAGCTGATCCCAGGTTTTATTTTTGGAATGTCTTTTGCTTAGAGCCAGTGCAATTATTTATTTGATATATGCGGTATTTGCAGAGATTTTGACGGTTACAGTACTGTTGCTGTATGTATGTGGTATGTATGTTGTTGTATGTTGTACATTTACATATGTACTTTTTCTTGTTGGTCGGTGTACTGTATGTAAGAGAAATTTCCCTTTGGAGACAATAAAGTATATTTGATTTGATTTGAGGCTAACGGCCTCACCTAGTGTCTTCCTTAAAAATGCATGTTTTTCCGTTTGGTGTAGTTTAAAATGCCAGCTGTCTGAACACACCCTGACTCCGTGTCCTAGTCCCAACTCTGTGTTAACTATTAGCCAGATTTAGAGAAAGCTTTAATGAGACTAGGCTTTCCCCAGAACATCTGACAGTTATCTATGATATTGTCTATCTTTTCTGCATCAGTTTAAAAATACTGTTAAAAAGTGAAAAAAAAAAAAAAACATGGACTTCCTCTGATGAATTACTCCACACACAAAAGATTTTAAACTTACTGACCCACCTTAGCCGGAGGTTCTTACTCATCCAGGTAGTCATAATGCAAAAGGGTATATGTAACCAGTTCATTTATTACTTTATTATAATTACACAAAATTGTCGTTCTACTTATCATTGTGTTGTGTATATACCTGGTGTTTTGAAATGCTGTGCTGTCTTGGTCCTCCAGCCACTCCTTCTGCATATTGTTTCTTCTTCATGTGTTACCTTCAGTGCGTTGTTATAAATCCCATTGTCACGACTTCCTCTTCCCTTTTGAAAATCCCGTGTTGGGAAGAGGTCAGTCATCTTTTGTAATCCTTTGTTTTAAGTGTCCTCTTGTTATTATTTTATTATCACTGTTGTGCTATTGCAGTTGTTTTAAAGTCTATAATGAGCACTTATGTCACGTCGATGTTTTGTTTTATTGATGGGAAAATGCGGTGGGTGCTAATTATATTCATTTCCTTTGTAGTTTGGGCTGGACCGGAGAATTGTGGCACATGTTGATTGTGTTATTTTCATGTTGATCAGATTAAAGAGTCTTCAAACGATCACCTGTGTCCAGTGATTTCCGAATGCACTATAAACAATTAAAATCTACACATCGCAGAGTTGCACCGGTCACATATATAGCTGATGCCTTTTTTTTAACCTTATAGCAGGACCCTCTTAGAATTGTACTATGTTTGGTTGATAATTAACTTTAGATAACAGGCTTGGATGCAGCTATGCAAAAAGCATAAAAACAACACTGTCTCAGCAATTTGTTTTAACAGTTCAATAAGATACATACGTATTAATATAAATTGCCAGAACTGCAGAACCCAATTAAGAAAATCCCTACAACTTACTTTTTTTTTCATTTTCTTTGTTTATTGTGAAACATCTACAATTATAAATAAGACTCAAAGAGAAAATAATTAAACTGTTTCTGTCCACAGCTCATTTTTTACCTTAAGACTGTACTCCCACATTTAGCTTTTACCCAAATTAACACTCAAAAAAGTGTGGGCATATGTAGCCAGCCCTGCACAGGGGTGAGCAGAGTTTGAACCACACATTCCTTCTGTTTGTGGTTCCTCCTGTTGCTGCTCTTGATCTGGGGTGACATTCGCTATGACGACTGACTTTTATGCCATTCCACAAACTCATCTAGCAGCACTGGCCCTGCAGAGACAAAGAGAAAGATACATGACTTAACCTTGCACCTGCTGGTCACCGAGGCCTCTTATTTTTAAGCATTAGCATATCACTTTGTAATCTTATTCTGCTTTAGAAGTATTTAGAGTTTAACTATTTGCAAACATACAGAGCTTATTGCAATGTTGGTGAGTGGTGGGGTAAAACACAGTTCATCACAAGACTAATTATTTTAGCTTGACATCAATTCTTATTATCTGTGAATAAAAAAGATTTAAAAAAAACTAGAACTGACAACCTACAGTGGGGATCAAAAGTTTGGGCACCCCAGGTAAAAAATTTATTAATGTGCATAAAGACACCAAGAAAAGATGGAAAAATCTCCAAAAGGCATCAAATGACAGATTAGACATCCTTATAATAAGTCAAAAAAGTTAGATTTTATTTTTATTATTATTATTATTATTATTATTATATCATTTACACTTTCAAAATAACAGAAAACAAAAAAAATGGTGTCTGCAAACGTTTGGGCACCCTGCAGAGTTAATACCTTGTACTGCCCCCTTTGGCAAGTATCACAGCTTGTAAAGGCTTTTTGTAACTATCCAAGAGTCTTTCAATTCTTGTTTGAGGTATCTTTGTCCATTGTTCCTTACAAAAGTCTTCCAGTTCTTTGAGATTTCTGGGCTGTCTGTCACACACTGCTCTTTTAAGGTCTATCCATAGATTTTTCAATTCTGTTGAGGTCAGGAGATTGTGAAGGCCATGGCAAAACCTTTAGTTTATGCCTCTTGATGTAATCCACCGTGGATTTTGAGGTGTGTTTAGGATCATTATCCATTTGTAGAAGCCATCCTCTCTTTAACTTCAGCTTTTTCACAGATGGCATCAAGTTAGCATCCAAAATTTGCTGAAATTTTATTGAATCCATTTTTCCTTCTACTCGTGAAATGTTTCCTGTGCCACTGGCTGCAATACAACCCCAAAACAAGATCGATCCACCCCCATGCTTAACAGTTGGACAGAGGTTCTTTTCATTAAATTCTGTGCCCTTTCTTCTCCAAACATACCTTTGCTCATTCCGGCCAAAACGTTCTATTTTAACCTCATCGGTCCACAGAACTTGTTTCCAAAATGCATCAGGCTTGTCTATATGTTCATTTGCAAACTTCAAACGCTGATTTTTGTGTTGAGGACGTAGAAGAGGTTTTCTTCTGATGACTCTTCCATGAAGTCCATATTTGTACAAGTATCTCTTTATAGTGGAATAGTGTACCACAACTCCAGTGTCTGCCAGATCTTTCTGGAGGGATCGTGCAGTCAAACGTGGGTTTGACTTAGGCGTTCTGTCTGATATTTTTCTTACAGATCTTGCTTTAACTTCCACTGTTCCTGATGACTGCCATTTCTTAATTACATTCCGAACAGAGGATATTGGCATCTGAAATCGCTTTGCTATCTTTTTATAGCCTTCTCCTGCTTTGTGAGCGTCAACTATTTTCAGTTTCAGTTTTCTAGACAACTGCTTAGAAGAACCCATGGTGCTGATTGTTGGGGCAAGGTCAGATGAGTCTGGGCATTTAAAACCTTTGAGATTGACATCACCTGGTCTATCCAGACGATGATTGAGAACAATCCATGACAATGTCAGGTCCTAACTTGCCAAAGGGGGCAGTACAAGGTATTAACTCTGCAGGGTGCCCAAACTTTTGCAGACACCATTTTTTTGTTTTCTGTTATTTTGAAAGTGTAAATGATGGAAATAAAATCTAACTTTTTACTTATTATAAGGATGTCTAATCTGTCATTTGATGCCTTTTGGAGATTTTTCCATTTTTTCCTGGCGTCTTTATGCACATTAATAAAATTTTTTCCTGGGGTGCCCAAACTTTCGATCCCCACTGTATGATTAACTAGTCGACAAATTAGTTAATGTTACAGTCAACTAATATCCCATTGACTCAATCGTCACACACTTTTACAGTTTTGTCTATTGTCAGTAAACGCACCACAGTTCCAGCTCTGAACAGTGTGCCTCACTGACAATCCTGACTTTTTACTGTTCACTGTGTCTGGAACAGCTCTAATCAACAACAGGCTTCAAACACAATGAGAATCAAGTTGACATCTGTTACAGTGCTCAATGCATCATCTTTATAACCTGTCTTGTTTGCGTGTGAATAATAAATTGTGAACCATAAAGAGGCACACGGTGTTAACTGTGACTCACTGAGTTAAAAGTGATGCAATGCACCACAGTTTAAAAGTGGTAAAATCCACTTATCTAACATGCTGGAGTGTCAAACTGTTGTAAGACTCAATTAGTTGATGTGTGTTGATTTTCTTTGGTTGAAAACAGCCCTACAAAACAAATGACATGCATAACATGTTCCTCTAAATGTACAAAAAACACAAAACATATAAAAGATAAAGTAATATTTATGTTATAAAATAAACATAAATACGAGCACATACAAAGTGAGGAAAGTCAAATGTACCAAGTCAGCAGCTTATTTTATTTATTTCTTTTTTTAAAACCTTTATTTAACCAGGATGGTCCCACTGAGATTACAAATCTTTTTTACAGGGGAGTACTGCCCCCATGAAGAATTGTCTGAAGCTGAAGTTCAGAAAAACTTATTGGGTTAGCATTGGCACCAATGTTGGCAATTCTAAGATCAGAATTATAGAAACAAATTATACATTTTAACAAAACTGGCGCTTTCTTGTAATTAAGTAAGTTGACTAACAAAGACTAGCATATATTTATATGACATAAATATAATAAAATAAAACATTTTTTTCTCAAAGCAAAGGCATTGGACTTGGTTTTCAAGGTGACCTGGATGACTGAGAACCTCCAAGAACATTGTTCCTTTCTCCAGGTCCTGCCCCAAAACATTCACTGTTTGAGGTGTAGTCGGTAAAAGTGTTAGCTGCATCAGCAGTAAAGTGCCACTGTTGATATTTAGTATGCAAAAATGTGACAAGCTTTGTCTAACTCAGCCAACTACCCCACAGTCTTGGTCACAATAGAAAGGTGTTCTATGCAGGTCAGCATGGGAGCCTCATTTTCTGACTGAAAACTTCTGCATCAAGAAAAGCAGGCAACTGGACACAGGTTTAAAGGTGAAGACGTTGCACGTACTTCATGTAGCTTATCTTCTGTCCTGAATCTGTCCCACATACTAATGGTAAGTATCCCACAACGGTGAATTCACACAAATACACTGGAGCCCAGTCAAGAAGTACAGTTCTGGGGTTTTCTACTCACAGGCTCCATCTTCATCGTAGTTACTGAGGTCTGCCTTAATGGTCCTACTAAACTCCAGGACGTTGTACCACTGGTCCTTGTTCATGCCCTTGTACTTGGACTGCTGTGGGATAGAGACAAACTGCTGAGAAGAGGAGAGAAGGTGTGCACGCCAAAGGACACACTTTAAATGTTATATGTAGGCGGCAGTAGCTCAGTGGGTAGAGCAGTCGTCCTTCAACCAGAAGGTAGGTGGTTCGATTCCCACTCTCCCCACAGTTCATACTGTCGTTGTGTCCTTGGGCAAGACACTTAACCCACCTTGCCTCCAGTGACTGTAACACTGGTAATTACTGTAGAACAATGTAAGTCGCTTTGGATAAAAGCGTCAGCTAAATGAATAAATGTAAATGTAAATATGATATGAAGACCATCTACATAACAATCATAATCTTTGTCATATATTAAATGTTTTAAATTCTATTCTTTTCATTAAATTTTGTTTGATGTGGTGAGAGCAAGGAGCAGAATGAGAAAAATCTAGAGAGGTGGCGGTTTGCTCTAGAGAGAAGAGGAATGAAGGTTAGTCACAGTAAGACATAAGACGTGTGTGAATGAGAGGAATCCAAGTTAGTAGTGTATTTATATAGTACAGTCAGGTCCATAAATATTGGTACATTGACACAATTCTAATCTTTTTGGCTCTATACACCACCACAATGGATTTGAAATGAAACGTATGAACACTGACGCAGGCAAAGTCTCTGTCTTAGTTCTGTTGGACTTGAGTGCTGCGTTTGATACAGTGGACCATAAAATCCTGACACAAAGATTAGAGGAATGGATAGGTATCACTGGAACTGCCCTTAAATGGTTTCAGTCCTATCTTGAAGACAGGAACTACTTTGTTTCGGTTGGTAACTATGTGTCAGACCAAATGGCCCTGACATGTGGGGTTCCACAGGGGTCTATCTTGGGACCTCTATTATTCAATCTCTACATGCTTCCTTTAGGCCAGTTAATACGCAGCTGTGACGTATCATACCATAATTATGCAGATGACACTCAGATTTACATTTCACTCACAGCAGGTGAAAATGGACCAATCCATTCACTGTGTCACTGCATCGAACAGATTGACATGTGGATGCAAAATAATTTTCTCCAACTGAACAGAAACAAGACTGAACTAATCCTCTTTGGGCCACAGAAACAAAGAGAAAGTGTCAGCAGTCACCTCGCGTCTCTTTCTCTAAAATGTAAAAACCAGGTTAGAAATCTAGGGATCATCATGGACTCAGACTTGAATTTCCACAGTCACATTAAGTCAATTACATCATCTGCATTTTATCACCTTAAAAACATTTCCAGAGTCAAAGGGATGATGTCTCAACCAGACTTAGAGAAACTTATCCATGCTTTTATCTCCAGCAGGTTAGATTACTGTAACGGCCTGCTCACTGGTCTCTCAAAACGAGGGTTAAGACAGCTGCAGCTTATTCAGAACGCAGCTGCTCGGGTTCTAACCAAAACCAGGAAGTACAACCACATCAGTACAGTTTTAAAATCTCTGCACTGGCTTCCTGTTGCTCAGAGAATAGACTTTAAAACAGCACTGCTGGTTTACAAGTCTCTAAATGGTTTAGCACCAGAATATATTTCTGACATGCTAGTTACTTATGAACCTCCTCGGACTCTGAGAACATCTGGGACAGGCCTTCTGCTCGTGCCCAGAGTTAGAACTAAACAGGGTGAAGCAGCGTTTAAGTTTCATGCAGCAAAAACATGGAACAGCCTCAACTTTAACAATGTTCAAGGGGAGGTTAAAAACCTTCCTTTAGCTCCGCCTACCCTACAACCTAGTGTTTGTTTTTTCTTTTATCTGCACTCTTCTTTTTAAAATGTTTTTATTTTTTTTTCTTATGCTTCTTAATATAAATCTTGTAAATTGTCTTTTATTCCTGTAAAGCACTTTGAGTTACCCAGTGTATGAATTGTGCTGTATAAATAAAATTGCCTTGCCTTGCCTTGCCATGTGCTTTAACTGCAGACTTTTAGCTTTAATTTGAGGTATTTACATCCAAATCAGGTGAACAGTGTAGGATTTATAACAGTTTGTATATGTGCCTCCCACTTTTTAAAGGGACCAAAAGTAATGGGACAATTGGCTGCTCCATGGCCAGGTGTGTGTTATTCCCTCATTATCCCATTTACAAGGAGCAGATAAAAGGTTCAGAGTTCACTTCAAGTGTGCTAAAAAACAAAACAAACCCATCAGAGAGAGAGAGCAAAAACTTTAAGTGTGGCCAAATCAACTTTTTGGAATATCCTTAAAAAGAAGGAACGCACCGGTGAGCTCAGCAACACCAAAAGACTCGGAAGACCACGGAAAATAACTGTGGTGGATGACCAAAGAATTCTTTCCCTGGTGAAGAAAACACCCTTCACAACAGTTGTCCAGATCAAGAACACTCTCCAGGAGGTAGGTGTATGTATGTCAAAGTGAACACTCAAGAGAAGACTTCACCAGAGTGAATACAGAGGGTTCACCACAAGATGTAAACCATTGGTGAGCCTCAAAAACAGGAAGGATAGATTAGAGTTTGTCAAACAACATCTAAAAAAGCCTTCACAGTTCTGGAACAACATCCTATGGACCAATGAGACCAAGATCAACTTGTACCAGAGTGATGGGAAGAGAAGAGTCTGGAGAAGGAAAGGAACTGCTCATGATCCAAAGCATAGCACCTCATCAGTGAAGCATGTGGTGGTAGTGTAATGGCGTGGGCATGTATGGCTGCCAATGGAACTGGTTCTCTTGTATTTATTAATGATGTGACTGCTGACAAAAGCAGCAGGAGGAATTCTGAAGTGTTTCAGGCAATATTATCTGCTCATATTCAGCCAAATGCTTCAGAACTCATTGGACGGTGCTTCACAGTGCAGATGGTCAATGACCCGAAGCACACTGCGAAAGCAAGTGTTATTTAAGGGAAAGAAGTGGAATGTTATGAAATGTCCAAGTTAATCACCTGACCTGAATCTGATTGAGCATGTATTTCACTTGCTGAAGACAAGACTGAAGGCAAAATGCCCCAAGAACAAGGAACTGAAGACAGTTACAGTAGAGGCCTGGCAGAGCATCACCAGGGATGAAACCCAGCGTCTGGTGATGTCTGTGCGTTCTAGACTTCAGGCTGTAATTGACTTCAAAGGATTTGGAACCAAGTATTAGAAAGTAAAAGTTTGATTTATGATTGTTAATCTGTCCCATTACTTTTGGTTCCTTAAAAGTGGGAGGCACATTATAATAATTAATAATAAGTAATTCCTACATCGTTCACCTGATTTGGATGTAAATACCCTCAAATTAAAGCTAAAAGTCTGCAGTTAAAGCACATCTTATTTGTTTCACTGCAAATCCATTGTGGTGGTGTATAGAGCCAAAAAGATAAGAATTGTGTTGATGTCACAATATTTATGGAGCTGACAGTACATGTATAGGTTCATTGGCAAATCTAAAGTGTCCCTAGTGAATGAATCTCAGAGTGAATGGTTGTCTGTCACTGTCTGTCTCTAAATGTCAGCCCTGTGACTAACTGGCCACTGTCCAGGGTGTACCCTCAGGCCCAAAGCTGCTGGGATAGGCTCCAGTCACCCGCGACCCCTAACGGGACTAAGCGGTAGAAAATGAATGAATGAATCTGTATTTAACATTATTCTTCAAGTTACACTTAAATTTATTCCATTTTAAAGCTTGAGTTAAACTGAATGAATTAATTACATAATTAGTGCGCACTAATTATGCTTCCACTGGAGCGGCAGGTGTGTGCATGTTGCTGCCTGACGCTGAGCGGGAAAGATATGTTTTGGTCAAAGACAGACAGAGCCTGGACTCTGGGATCAGTTGAAGAATTTTTCAAGAGTCTAGAGGAGAATATAACCAAAAATGGACCAGACTCTGCAACTTTGTGAGGTCCAACTGTTGTGCTCTGTGTCACGGGAGCATGCAGTGAAGCGCTTTTATCCTTTATTTTTATTTTTTATACATTTACATGGATTAACCCATAGTGCATTAGTTTGGGCTTTTTTTCGAGTAGATAATTACAGCACAGACTGTTTATGAGGTAAAGAACTTTTAAAGTTAAATAAATAAAAATAAAATTGCCTTGCCTAAAGACAGGCAGGACAGAGAACAGGTAAGCCAAGTCTGAACAGTGCTATATTTGTTTGTTTGATGGGGTTCACTGAAAGCTACATGGAAGCGCGTCCATTATTCATTCACTCCACAGTCACACACTAGTGGTCGTATGCTACGGTGTCGCCACAGCTTCCCTGGGACAGACTGACGGCAGCCATTTTGCACCCTACGGCCTCTCCGACATATCCGACCACCACCAAACATTCTCACACATTCATACTGCACTGGAGGCAAGAAGGGTTAAGCGTCTTGCCCAAGGTCACAATGACAGCATAAACTGTGGGAGAGCGGGATTCAAACCGCCAACCTTCCAGTTATAGGACGCCCGCTCTACCACTGTGCCACCGAATATATGGTTTAACTGTAGCAGGAGGAACAAGTGGCCACGTCCACTCCGTTATGCACCAGCTGCATCAGATGCTTGACATGCAGGGAAGTATTGCATTCCCGTTGCATTTAATATGAATCAAAGAAAACCACTCAAAGTAACAACACACTGCTGATAAATGCTTTCAATGTGTTATACTGTCAGCTTTAATCAATGCCGTCAATACTGTAATTTGTTTCTGAAGATTATCATACGTCAGAATCTCATACTCTATTGTGTAGTGAGGTCAGAGGCTGGAGGCATACAGAATAACTGCTACAGTAAAACAAGAGTTTCAGTTGTTTACTACGACCGTGTCACGTGGTGTACCGGTGTTGTACCGGTGTGTAGTCTCAGCTGTTAGCGGGCTAGTTTCGTGTGAGTTGTTTGTGTGTGTAGAGGCGTGACCAAACGCCAGCTCCGCTCTCCTATATAACTCCGTGATTAATCGAAGTCACTAGGAGGAGCAACTTAGCAGCAGAAGCCTACAGAACTGTGTGAGTGTATGTAATTCTTGTCTCTTTGAGCTTATTGTGCCGTGTTATTGCTGAGAAACCGCGCAGTGTGTTTACTACGACCGTGTCACGTGGTGTACCGGTGTGTAGTCTCAGCTGTTAGCGGGCTAGTTTCGTGTGAGTTGTTTGTGTGTGTAGAGGCGTGACCTGCTGAATTCAATTACTTGAATAGAAGGGTATTTAAGTGGGAGTAGCCACCGCGGCAGCCCTCATCGCGTGAAGACCGGAGAGAGTAAAGACCATCGACTCTACCTGCACGCGACTCCACCGAGCAGCCACACACCCACAGAGGACCTGAGTATTGCCCTTTTTTTAGTACTAATTGTTTGCACTTATATTGTATTATTTCTACTATTACTTTCTTCTTGTATATTTTTCCTCTTCGGCTCTTAAATGTGTTTTCAAATTACTACTGTCATTTCACCACGGAAAGCCAAAACCAGCCAGCACCGCGCCAGCCTCCGGTCAGCTGAGAGAAAATGGCGCAAGTCTAAAGATCCTACTAACCTCTGAATCTACCAGTCTCTCCTCTCTACTTTCTCCGCTGATGTCACCTCTGCAAAAACTGTCTACTACCATTCTAGGTTAATCAACTCACCTGACTCGCGCACTCTCTTTAAAACCTTTTCCGCCCTCCTTTGTCCGCCTGCTCCCCCACCTTCATCAGATTTAACAGCTGATGATTTTGCGTCTTTCTTTGTAAAGAAAACGACCGCCATCAGCAGTCAGTTCTCTGCGCCACCACCTGTCGAGCTCATTCAGACCCCTGATATGTGTTTGCTCACTTCCTTCTCTCCTCTAACTGAAGCAGATGTTTCCAAGGTCATTAGTTCTAACCACCCTACTACCTGCCCGCTGGATCCCATCCCCACACATCTCCTTCAGGCCATCTCTCCATCTGTCGTGCCTGCTCTCACCCACATCATCAACTCATCTCTCTCCACTGGGTCCTTCCCCACAGCTTTCAAAGAGGCCCGCATCACACCACTACTGAAGAAACCCACTCTTAACCCTACTCTGCTAGAAAACTACAGACCGGTTTCCCTCCTTCCCTTCATTGCCAAAGCTCTGGAGCGAGTTGTGTTTACTCAGCTCTCATCCTTTCTCACACGGAACAACCTCCTGGACCAGAACCAGTCTGGGTTCAAGAGCGGTCATTCCACCAAAACTGCCCTGCTCTCAGTCATCAAGCTCTGAGACTGGCAAAGGCAACATCCAAGTCATCTGTACTCATCTTACTGGATCTGTCTGCTGCTTTTGACACTGTTAATCATCACATCCTCCTGTCTTCTCTCAGGCGATGGGTGTCTCTGGAATGGCGTTGCAATGGTTCAAGTCTTACCTCTCGGATAGGTCATTCAGAGTATCCTGGAGAAATGAGGTCTCTGAGTCCCAACATCTCAATACAGGGGTGCCACAGGGCTCAGTGCTCGGACCGCTACTCTTTTCCATATACATGACATCCCTTGGCTCTGTCATCCAGAAGCATGGCTTTTCCTATCACTGCTATGCAGATGACAGTCAACTCCACCTGTCATTTCATCCTGACGATCCGACGGTCTCTGCTCGCGTCTCGGCATGTCTGAGTGACATCTCACTTTGGATGAAGGACCATCACCTGCAGCTGAACCTTGCAAAAACAGAACTGCTTGTGATTCCGGCCAATCCAAAGACCCACCACAACCTCTCCATTCAACTAGGCCCATCAACCATTACACCGTCCAGCACTGCCAGAAATCTGGGAGTGGTAATTGATGATCAGCTAAACTTCACAAGTCATGTCGCCAGCACCACCCGGTCCTGTAGATTCATCCTCTACATTAGAAAAATTAGACCTTTCCTATCAGAGCACTCTACGCAAATTCTAGTCCAGGCTCTTGTCTTGTCCAAACTGGATTATTGCAATGCTCTACTGGCTGGACTCCCTGCCTGCACAACCAAACCTCTGCAGCTGATCCAGAATGCAGCGGCAAGAGTGGTCTTTAATGAACCAAAGAGAGCGCACGCAACTCCTCTATTCATTAGGTTACACTGGCTCCTGGTTAACGCCTGCATCAAGTTCAAAGCTATGCTCTTGGCCTACAAGACCACCTCTGGTTCTGCACCCCCATATCTCCACTCACTAATACAGACCTACGTTCCTACCAGATCCCTGCGCTCTGCAAATGAACAACGTCTGGTGGTACCGTCCCAAAAAGGTACAAAATCACTCTCACGTACCTTCTCTGGCTCTGTTCCACATTGGTGGAATGATCTACCTGCTGCTACAAGATCAGCAGATTCTGTAGCCATCTTTAAAAAACACCTGAAAACACATCTCTTCCGTCAACACCTGACTGACAAACACTGAGTTCTACTTCCTTTCTATCGATTCCTTTCTAAAAAAAAAAAAAAAAAAAAACAATTCTCTTATCCTTAGCATTGTATACTGCGCTGGGTTTAAACTGACTAGTTTTTTTGTGCACTTATGCTTTTTGTACCTTGTGTTGTTAAAATTGCTTCCATTGTTATCCTCACTTGTAAGTCGCTTTGGATAAAAGCGTCTGCTAAATGACTAAATGTAAATGTAAATGTAAATGTTAACAGAAATATTGAAAACCGGGAAAGATTTTCTAGGTTTAAGGGACTCACAAGTTCTGGATGTCTGGATTAACTGGCCTATGCCTGGGGTCAGTTGAGAGTGAGATCCTTTACCTCTAGGAACTGGTTAAAGATGGGAAAAACAGGCCAAGTTCTCCCCAGAAGCAAGGCCAGCATTGATTTGGCAGTGTCCATGTCCAAACTCCTCTGGTCCTTATCCTAAACAGAAAAAAAAAACTGCTGCTGCTTATGATGACAGAGCTCTCCCAGTGATGAAGATAAAAAGATCATGATATAAATAGTAAGAAAAGCCCTTACCCTGGCAAAGTCAAAGCCATATCTGTAGATACTTTTGAAGATGACAGCATCATTGAGCTCACTTCGGAGGTATTCCAGCTTGCTCTGTAACCTCTCTGTGGAATGACACCTATGGCAAAAAACATATTTTGGTAGAAAAAGTATTTTTTTTTAATGACAATCATCTTCATGAAAAAAACACTAAAGCAGCAAACCACTAGGTAGTTTCATCACAAGTCAGTGTTGGTAACCAACTGGATATACAAAAGAATGTCTTTAAAAACAATGTAAATGTGAGAAGTAAAATGTAAAAACAGTTCTTACTGTAATGATGCCATTCCCCTGAGCCATTCCTCTTTTGTGAAGAATCCCATATTTGCTGCACCAAGATACCAGGCTAATACTAACATCACAATCTTCAACAGACAAAGAAAAAGCAGTGGTCAGTAAGTCTGAGTGAGCCCTGGCCCATGACGACAGTCAAACTACGGTAAGTTTGGAACAGGTGGAGAGCGGCATCAGCAGCATCAGCTAAAGAGTGTGATGATACCCACAAGTTCTGGATGTCTGTAATTCAATTACTACCAACACTAAATTTGGTAAATTGTAATTTTTCATCTGAGTGACAACTCTGTTGCTGCAGTAGTTAACTGTTGACATTCCACTTTTTTGAACCCAGGATGAACCCGGATGGGGCCAGTTTGGACCCCTTTTAAAATAAAAACTAACAAATAACCACACAAACATTTTGTACCAAACCATATTGCTTGGTGACAATGTTGAGTTAAGTGGTTAGCTGAAAAATATTTAAGAGTTGACTTACATTCTCTGGTTCAACACCAATGTCCTTACAGAACTTCTCCATTCCTTCTGGGCCGACCATATCATCTGCACCAGCGTATTCAGAAAACCAAGCCAGGCACTTCTTACTGGAGAAATGCTTGTCGTTATTGACAGGTCCCTCCCGGTGGATCTGAGGTCTGGTGTAACTGCAGCAACAACAGTCACTTAAGACTTGTTACACAGATTTTCCTGTAGATATGTTCCTGTTCCTATCTTTCTCGCTCAGCCATGTATCAAAAAAAATAAAATTAGCAAAGGAGTCTGGTCCAATTTCTGGTTATATTCTCCTCAAAAACTCTTTAAGGCTCTGTCTTTGACCTGCTCAGTGTCAGGCAGCAGCATGCAGCCCCCCCACACACCTGCTGCTCCAATGGAAGCCTGCATTAGTGCGCACTAATTTATTTTTTTTTACCTTTATTTAACCAGGATAGTCCCACTGAGATTACAAATCTCTTTTGCAGGGGAGTCCTGGCCCCATGTGTGTTTGGGGGGGGACTGTTGTACATGTTTTTGGTGGTAGGGGAAACCGGAGTACCTGGAGGAAACCTACGCAGACACAGGGAGAACATGCAAACTCCACACAGAAAGGCCCTGCGTTAGCAGGAGCGCTAACCACTCTGCCACTGTGCCTAATTATATTACATTAATTAATACCATATAAATGGTATTGATACCATTAATGAAAAGTGACTTCAATATAACAACAAAACTAACAGGGCAGAAAGACTTTTACATGGCACTGCAGCACAACTCTTTACTGCCTCCCTTTGTGAGAAACAATTGGAGCCAAGTCTTGCCCACTTTTGTGGAAAGGTGCCTTAAGGTGAAATCCAATTTTGAACAAAATGGCCTTGGCCCAGACAGGTTTACCTTGTTATCTTACTCTTGTGCTCATGATCTTCTGCATCAGGGAGCTTCCTCTTCTTCTTTACAGGCATTTCTGAACTTTTGATTGGCATCACTACCTGGGCTACAGAAGGAAAACACAGGATAAGAGAAGACAGGCGCTGAAACAGAAACGTAGGGTGTTGGGTATACAAGCAGTACCTGAGTCCTTACGGCTGCCCTGTCCATTCAGATTTAAGAGATGCTGGAATAAAAGAAAACTATGAGTCAACCATTAAAAATAAACGTAAAATAATAATCACTTAATTTAGAACCAGGTACGAGATTTATAGAAAAACAGAATGCCAGATGACCTTCTTGCCAAAATGCACAACTCAGATGTAGTCATTATTAAATGACCATTAAGCTAATAAAAACTGTTACAACACTGTGGGATGTGATTTACATAAAACTCAAAAAAGCCTTGGAAGCACAGAAAACTGAGCAGGTGTGGGATATTATTTGGTTTGCCCCCCAAAGACTCTTGATTCTTTGCTTCATTTGCCAACTCACAAGGTTTCCCAGTGTTTCTGATACTGTTTGGACGTCTGCCAGTTTCAATAGGGTACCCCTGTGGCAAAAAGACAGTTTATGTTTAGAAATATCAACTCTTCATAATCACGCTCTTCAATATGACATGACACCAACCAGGGAAAACTAACAAACATGTGAATCAAATGTAAACTTTAGTAGTATTTAGTCATTTAGCAGAGGCTTTTATCCAAAGCGACTTACATTAAGGTTCCATTCACCAGTGTTACAGCTGGAACACCACTGGAGGCAAGGGGGGTTAAGTGTCTTGCCCAAGGACACAACGACAGTATGAACTGTGGGGAGAGCGGGAATTAAACCGCCAACCTTCCGGTTGTAGGACGACCGCCCTACCACTGAGCCACGTCGTATACATTTTAATAATACGGTATAAAATATGGGATATAGTGCCAAAGCCTCTTTTGTTTGAAACTATAAAACGGGTTTAAAATAATTAAAGCACTCAGTCAGAACTCATCCTTTCAGTTTAATGTATATAGCCCTTGTTTACATCTAAACACTAGAAGAATGACTTAGTCATAACGCACTAAAATACAATTCCGTTCTGCACACATGGCAAGGAATCACAAATCAAAGCTTGGCATCAAATAAGTGCGTGTGGATTAATTAAACATGACTGAAGTGTTAGAAATACAAGCGATAGCGTTGGTTTGAAACAGCGATAAGAGGAGCCTCTTTTGTTTGTGAGGAGCCGCCGTTAGCTCCGTACTGTGTAGCTGCAGGGCTAACGGCCCTAATCTAGGTGAAAAAGATAAAGAGCTGGTCTTATTCTAAAAATAATCTTACACAGACATCCACAGATAGAATAATTATGAACACACTTACTTAATTTCTGTGAAAACGCTGCAGATAAATGACAGCCCGCGGCTTGTGTTTCCACGGAGTGACGTTCCGGTGTGACGGATCAACTGGAGTCAGGTTATCTGGTGACATGCAGATGTTCTTTGTGGGCGTATCTCTCTAGGACCCCACTTTTACAAACCAGAAAATAAAGGTATAAATTCGTCTTAAATTACATTGATGTGATTCTTTTCACAGCGGACATGTCTATAATGATGTCTCTTTTAGTGTCGATGAGAAAAAACGAACGTAGACGGCTTTGATTCGAGAGCAGTTTGTGGATTAATATTACCATATTGTCATTGTATAAATATGGCCGTTACATCCGGGCTTTTTCCATAGTAAATCAATAGTTTTTAGATAGCATAAACAAACATATTAATCAAAAATCCCCCCCCCCCGAAACCCAATGGCGACTTTACTTTTGTAAAGTCGCCATTGGGTTTCTTCTTATATTTCCGCTTTTGGAGCCTGCCCTCTGGTGGACGGAGGTATATAGCTGTATTTTGCTGTAAAATCACCGTATGGCGGCGCCCTTACACGAGGACCATTTTAGAGGTTCCATGGGAGAGGCTTGATTATAACACGACTTAAACACAACAGCGCTGTCACCAGTTGATCCAGACGATCTCCGTTTAACGAGCAACATAAGAAACTGCCTTTAAATAAAGAAATAGCACCGAGGAAAGACTGGCGTGGACATGGTGCTGTGCAACTTCATCTAAAACTTGTGTAACTGAGTTACCTGGAATCATCGCAATATAATCTAGATTAGAATGTTTGTTTCTGTTATTCCCCCCCCCCCCTTGACCTTTGACATTAGAGCCTTTGGTATTGTTCACTTGTGAGGTCTGTGTTGGATGTAAGAACTTCCACAGGCCTTAGACATTATGAGTTTATTTGTTCTTTACAATGAACAACAGAAAACCTCCATTACATGGATTTATTTGGTTTAACAGTGTAGGTAACACCAAAAAAAATAATCCCAGATTAGTCTGTGTGGGACCAACAGCAGAATATTGAGGTTCACGTGAATCGGTCTCAGGACGTCTTATAAAAGGGTTGCTTCCAAACCTTCAGGACTCTACCAGGACAGTATTTAAAAAGCCAGAAGTCCTGCTGTAGCAGTAAGCGACTATCACACTTGAAACCTTGGGTCTTGAAGATGAGAGCAGTCATTTGATAGATGTGGTACATCGAGACAAAGCACAGTGACAAACTGTAGAGAAGGACGGTTTCTATTTACGTAGAAAATGCACTCCTCGTGTCAGTATGCTGCTTGTTCTAAACACAACATATACTCCACAAACCCTTAAAAAGCCCAACGACCAATAACATGCAAACATTTCTACTTGAACAGTTCTGTTTTTTTACTGTTAACCCAGTAGCGGTTTTAGGCACGGGCGAACCGGGCAGCCGCCCGGGGCGGCATTTTTTCGTGACACATTGGGGGCGGCAGCACGAGCAGATTAATAAAAAAAAATTAAAAAATTCCTCTGCGTCGCAAAGCGGTTTTCATCATTTATATCATTTCACTGTGTGTGGAATTGGCTAATTGGCGCTCCCTGCAGCTGCCGGCGCCCCTGCTGAAATGTACCATGCACAGAAGCTGTGTGTTGTGAGAAAAGTGTAAAAGGGGGTGGGGCGCGAGGCGCGGGTGACATTTCACCTCTGGGTCTCTCTCAAATGGAACGGACAGCCTATAGTTCCTACAAATGAAACTAGGTAATACAAAACAATTATGCGGTCATCAAGGTGAATTGGTTTAGTCTTGACTTCTGGTCGTGAGTGACAGTTGGGGGGATGGGAAATCTGTTGATTGTCGAGTGCCAAATAAACAGAGATGGAGAAGAAAAGGTCAAAGCCATCAGGTGCCCAATTTGGAAAAAAAAGAAAAGAAGAGGAGGAGAAACAAGCAAAAGATTAAGGTATGCAACTATGTTCTCTCTCTCTGTATGATCCATTTCATGAATGAAGAGCTAATGTTAATCGGTGGTGGGTATAACTCTTTGTTAGCCTTTTTGCTAATGATGCTTGCTATGCTTATACAACAATAATTTGGTTTCAACTCAATCACGAGATCTAATTTATAATATTGTGCTTTGCAATAAAACTGTTAAAAGTTCAGTTATCATTTCCATCTGTTGGTTTAACGTTAGGCTCTGTAAATAACCAACGGCATTTTCAAATCTTTAGGTTAAAGACGAACATTTGCTATGTAGTTATTTGCTACACAGTGTGCTAAATATAGTTTCCTAAGTATAGTTTTACAAGTCATAACTAAAAGTGTGTCATGCATAGAATTTGAGGCAGTAACTAAAGAGCTAATAGTTCTTTCATGAAAGTTAGATTAATATACAAATTAATATCCTGAAACCCAAAAGGATTTTGGTGATTAAAAAAATAAAATCCCATTGTTTTTGCCTATACATATAATTTAAAGTAATTTTATTTTTTAAACAACTGAGTCCTAGTGACCATAGCATAACATGAATAAAACATAAATTTTCGATTTTTTTTTTTACCATTTGTTTCTATGCTCTAAACAATGTGATGACATGGGGAAAAAACTAATAAAATAAATAAATGTTTTTTTCCGGGTCTAGGAGGATATAGCGTGTAATGACAGACATTTAGTGTGTAAGAGCATGTTTATGTAACCCTTCTATTATGTTTTGAGTCAATTTGACCCCAGGCTGTTTTAGCTTTATAAAGGGGGGGCGCTCGAAAGGGGTCTCGCCCAGGGTGTATTTCAATGTAGAACCGCCACTGTGTTAACCCATCACCAAGCTCACACCAAAGTCTAAAACAAGTTGTTGAAATGTCACAGGTTAACTTGGGACAGTGTCTGCTCCATGGAACTATTGAGCAGCGAAATTTAATAAACCTTTACCTTGGTGCCAAAAAGTAGATTGCTTGATTACAAATCAGATTAACAGCAAACCTTAGCGATAAGCAGCTTGATCATAATCAACCATGTTACAGCTACAGTTGTTTTGAACAGGCATCGACACAGACACCTTTCCCCAGTTCACCTGATGCAGTTTAGTTTGCACAAAAATATTAAACTAGGCAGTTGTCTAAAGCCTTGTTAAAGCCCATAAACATACATAAAGAAGTGAGAAATGAAGGAGAAGCTAAATTGTATAATTTAATCTTTCCCTCTGCTGTGACCCACCACCATCTGTCTGTCCCAGGTGTGAATGAGGTGAATGAAAGCACAATGTAAAGCGCTTTATAAATGCACACCATTTACCATTGACCAACCTAATTTTCCTTTTCAGACGTAGTTAATATTTCAGACATTCAGAAATATACTTTAGATCATTTATATGCATTTTCTATTGTGTTGCAAATAAATGTTAAGAGTGCTTTACTGATGTCTCACAGGACCTTAACCCAGCTTTTATTCAAGATTCAAAGATTCAAAGATTCAAAGTGTTTATTGTCATGTGTACAGACAGAAAGCATGTTTCCCTGTACAATGAAATTCTTACTTTGCCGTCCACAGTAAAATGTCACACAAGTAAGTAAAAATAAAAAATAAGACAAATATACAAGTGATAATAATGCAGTACAAAAAATACAAATATACAAAAAAAAATACAAGAGGGCAAAAGGAGTAAAGTAGTAGTAGTTTATTCTAAACATTCTACAGAACAGTTTTTATGTGGCATAGCTTTAGACTTAATAGTGTTTAAATGTGCTTTGTTTGACAGCAGCTGAAAGGAGATCATTGTTAAATAACATGTAGATTTAAAAAAATGACTGTTTTGACTCAAACTTACTTTACTGCAGTGTACGCTTTCCAACAATACTTAATCTTTGATCAATTATATTGTTGGTGGAATCCACGTCCTTCAGACCAAAAAATGTACCATTATCACGAACATTACTCATGGGACTTAGTATGTGTTTTGAACAGGCATCTCTCTAGACACCTACACTGTGTTGTGTTGTTGTTGCAGCTGCACAGTGCCGCCAGATAACCTGACTCCAGTTGATCCGTCACACCGGTACACCGACCAACACCGACACTTCCTGTGGAGTGGACCATACCATGTCTTTACTGGGGAGGGGGTTAGAAAATTCTTGTTACTGGAAGAAATAAAACACCATTTTCAGGGGTTTCATTGGCAGACATTTGTCAGAAATTGTTAATCTTTCTAAACCCAAAAGCACAGCAGGTTTGTGTAAATAATACAAACAGACTAAGTGAAATACTGCAGATGTCATTCCCCCACAATGTCAGCTGGACGAAAAGTATGTTTTTTTTTAAAGAAACACGTTTGTTTTTCTAACAGAGCGATCTCTTTTACCGAACGAAGCACACAGACGAGCAATAGCATAGCACTCAAAGACAGACAATAAATGTAGCTTAAGTCTAAGTTATCGTCTGATGATGGTTGGGGGTAAAGAACCATTTAGTGGCGCCCTCTAGTGGACGGAAGGCGGTGCTAGTGTTACGGTTTAAACCAGGTTTGGGCAATTACAGTGGCATAAAAAAGTATCTGAAGCCTTTGGAATTTCTCACATTTCTGCATAAAATCACCATCAAATGTGATCTGATCTTTGTCAAAATGACAGAAATGAAAAAACAGTGTCTGCTTTAAAAAAAGGTTGAAATAAAAGCATCTGGACTCAGTTTTCAAGGTGAAGACGTTATGTCTTTAAATCCAAGAGAAAACCGAGTCCAGATGCTTTTACTTCAACCTTTTTTTCAAGATGTCCTGAATGACTGAGAACCTTCACAGACAGTGTCTGCTTTAACCAAAACCACCCAAACATTTTCATATTATTAATAAAATAAAATTTAATGAGGATAACATGCAAACAATGACAGAAGGCTGAGGAATAAGTAACTGAACCTTCTGCCTAAGGAGACTTTGAGAGCAATTAATACCAATTTTTACCAAACATTTTAAGTCAGGGGTGTGTCCAATCACTGAGGAGTGGCTTAAAGCTGCCCTGCTCACTATAAAACACACCTGGTAAGAATTGTGTCTTGATGAGAAGCATTGTCTGATGTGCACCATGGCTTGCTCAAAAGAGCTCTCTGAAGACCTGCCATCAAGAATTGTTGATTTGTATAAAGCCAGGAAAGGTTACAAAACCATCTCTAAAAGTCTGGATGTTCATCAATCCACAGTTAGAGAAACTGTCTACAAATGGAGAGAGTTTGGCACTGTTGCTTCACTCCCAAAGAGTGGTCGTCCACCAAAAATGACAACAAGAGTTCAGCGCAGAATACTCGGAGAGATAAAAAAAGAACCCTAGAGTGTCTGCTAAAGACTTACAGAAATCACTGGCACAGTCCAATATCTCTGCGCAAACATCGACTTTATGTAAAACACTGACCAAGAATGGTGTTCATGGGAGGACTCCACTGCTGTCTAAAAAAACATTGCTGCAGGTTTAATGTTCGCAAAAAGGCACTTGGACAGTCCACAGAACGTCTGGCAAAATATTTTGTGGACTGATGAAACGAAAGTTAAACTGTTTGAGAGGAACACACAACATCATGTGTGGAGGAAAAATGGAACAGCTCACCAACATCGACACCTCATCCCCACCGTGAAGCAGGTGGAGGAAGCATCATGGGTTGGAGCTGTTTTGCTTCAGGACCTGAAGAACTTGCAATCATTAATGGAAAAATATATTGAAAAGTTTTCCAGGATGTTTTGCAGGAAAAGCTGAGGCCGTCTGTCAGACAGTTGAAGCTAAAAAGAGGATGGATAAATCAAGAATGGTTTCAGAAGAACAAAATACACGTTCTTGTGGCATGACCTTAAGACAGTGATTCATGCCAGACATCCCAGGAATCTGACTGAACTGCAGCAGTTTTGTAAAGAGCAATGGTCCAAGATTGATCCTGATCGATGTGTTCCAGGCTGATCTGCAACTACAGGAAACGTCTGGTTGAGGTTATTTCTGCCAAAGGGGGGGCAACCAGATATTAAATGTAATGGTTCAGTTACTTATTCCTCCCCCTTCTGTCATTGTTTGCATGTTATCCTCATTAAAAATATGAAAACCTATAAATGTTTTGGTGGTTTTAGTTAAAGCAGACACTGTTTTTTTTATTTGTGTCATTTTGAAGAAGGCTTCAGATACTTTTTTCATGCCACTGTACTCTGTAAAATGTCCATTTTTGATGTCCATTTAATTTTTCCTCAGTGTTAAATAGAATGTCTAAATAAAATGTCAAATTGTAGTTATACTGTCAACAAGCATGTGAACAAGAATACATACACCTGCAGCAGAAATAACCATATATCTGTACATGAAAAAAATGACTAACCATCTTGATAATGTATAAGCATGTTTTAGCCTCTTTTACAATCTATTGACTCTATTCATAACTCTACTGAAAGTGCAGGCGAAGAATTTCGAGTTTGTACTGACACTAAATAATATTGTACATATGTTTTTAACTAATTAAAATAGGTCCTTAAAGGAATTTACTCTTAAACCTCTCACAGTTCCTCGTTAAACTGTCTAACAACTATGTCCTTTGCACAACTATTAGTTTAATAAATGGCAACACACAAAACAAAGCAACCATTTGCCATTAAGATAAACCCTGCTATTTCTAACCCTATAATTTGAAATAATTTTGGCAACATCAACAGATTTAACCTTAGCATAACATTCTCTAATCCTTAATAAATCCTTAAATGGGACTTGTCATCCACTGATAAAATAAATAATGGATTGGATTTATATTGCGCTTTTCTCCCAAGGGACTCAAAGCGCTTACAGGTCGTCCATTATTCTACAGATGCCCTGCAGCAGACCTCACTTTTAATTCACTTGGAATTAAAAATGTTATGGGAACTTGTTCCATGAAATGCTGTTGTTTAAATGTAAAAAGATGTTGCATGTAACTGCAGCCATAACTTGCTAATAAATCCAAAGTAATTGAGCTAATAAAATCTTAATAAATCCAAAGTAATGTGGTTACTTTGGTACTACAACTTAAGAGTTACATTTTCTGTACAGTACAGTATTGGTTTGGATTAACCTACATTATGATAATATAAAATAGTTAATATGTTTATGTAAATAGAATTAATAGTTATTTTGGGTCAGATTAATGAAATTGCTTGAAAATTACAAAACCGCTTTACAAACACTGTTAAAGCATTGTGACGTTGTTAGAAACTGGCACACTCAAAACAAAGGGTTGCACCAAATAACATTAAGAGACTTTAAAACATTCTAGAATGCATGTTCCCCTTTTAAATGTAGCAGGAACCAAAATTCTTGCATCAATCTCAATATTTAAGAAAATGCCCTCAATAAAAATTTGCAAGTATTGAACCTTATATGTCATCTGTTTGTCCAATCAAACAAACAATCTGCATAACAATTCACATTTTGATTGTCCCATCTCAAACACCAGTCTTATGGAGTGTAACGAGTTGAAAAGTAATCCTAGTGTTATACTTGTTCAAACACATTTTGAAAAACACTTTAAAAACAGAAAATAAAAAAAACAAAACAATGACCATTATATGCCACTGAAAAAATAATCCAAGATGTCCCTTTCTAAATTACATTAATACATATTAAAAATAATAATTAAGCACCATAAAACAGTTACTCAGCAGGAAAGAAATGCACAAAAAAAGATTAACTTTTCATATCTAACGAGTTATTTTTATAACAAGCATAGTGTTTACAAATATGCTCAGAACTGCTCAAACTGAAGCATGAAATGTGAAGTGTCCAATAATTGCAAAAGTGTGAACTTTAAAGTTTGTTCTTAAGAAGTTGTATCTTGTTTGACAGTCTTTTGCCATCTAAGCCCATAAGCACTTTCTGGTAAAACTCAAATGTATAGAGCAGTTTCTTTGGGTAGCTCAAATTACACTAGCCACATCTTTCAGGTCCTGCAGAACAGTGCATTGCTCAATTATAATTCCGACATCCTCTGCATTGTCATCAGGGTTTGCGCCTTCATGGCAGATTTTATACACTCCCATGTCCACCTGCTCCAGGTCTTTTGTTTCCATCACATTTATATCCTAAAGGGAACAAAAGAAAAGATTACTGCACTTTTTATATTCTGCTAAACAAACAAACAAACAAAAAAAAAGGTACATACACTATTTTGGTCTTCAAAAATTACTAAAACCTAAACCTGACCTAAAGGGTTAACAATACTTTACTATTTCTGTGAAGGTTCTCAGTCATCCTGGTCATCATGAGTCCAAGCCTAGACATCTGGACTCAGTTTTCAAGGTGAAGACTTTTCGTTTATAATTCCAAGAGACTATCAATTCTGAGATCAATGATAAGAGAGCTGAGCTTTGACCTGAAACACTGATTGGACCAGGCTGTTCTGGTCGCAGTTTTTAGCTCTGAAAGGTCAATGCAACTCCTAATATGAGAGTCGTTAAAGGCTCGGGAGAGTCGTAAATATCACTGTTCCATTCAGGGGTTGTTTTCCTCTCTCCTCTTGTCAGTTCTTGTATCAGTTGATCTCAGAATTGAACAAGTCATTGGAAAAAAAGTCATTAAGAGACAAAATCCCTTCACCTTAAAAATTAAGTCCAGATGCCTTAACTTTAACCCTTCTTTCAATACTTTCCTACAGAAATTTGCAGTATATCCCTTGATATAAACTTGGCCTTCTAGTGGTAAGTCCTTCAACTGGAGACCTTCAGAATATCTTTACCATCCCTCTGCAGGGAAATGCCTTGTCAATTTCCAAAAAGTTACAATTGTTCAATGTGTGTAAAAAAATAAATAAATAAGAAAAAAAAAAAAAAAAGGCCCGGATATTCAACGGTTTAAGTCCAAGTTTAACATCAGTAAAGACCCATGAATAGTAACAGGTTTAGGCTTTTAAAACTTACCAAATACTCCTTAATAAGGACTTTAGGATCTTCATTTAGGTAGAGTGTAAGATCTTTGAGTATGCATTCTCGCTTGACTTCAACTCGGGAATTCTGCATAAAGAAAACAGTAACACCATTAACAGGTGACACTTATGAGAGAGGCTTGCAGTTCAGCATCCATCCAAATTATTGTTAAGTAAAAACATATTTGTCTGAACAAAAATAAATATTTTAAGCCATTAAAAAATTAAGACAAAATGAACACCCTTAAAAAAAGATGGCATTTTCAATAGGCCTTTCCTTTATGGGCGGCGAACAGTGAAGAAATCGAGGAGTTGAGGCTTTGAGGAGGTACTTTGAGAAATGAGATTAAACCATCATCACTGTATCAATCGGCAACACAACCTGCTCTTCCTTGTGTGCATGTTGAGTGCGATATAAAATTTTTATCTCAATGTTTATCTTGTTACACTTGTGAATTTTTTGTTTTTAATGGAGGCTATAAAATAATCATGTCTTCAATCATGTTAATCCTTACAGCCAAGAACATTTTGTAACAATATTGTTTAAAGAAAAAACCCACCTGGCCCATGGAAAACATGGCGATCTTGATGCTTTGTCCTATTTCCCCGCCTTTTCTTTTTACAACCTTCATCAGCTGATCAGAGTAATGATCAAGACGGCTCATGAATGTGGAGACAAGTGGAACAGTGGTAATGCGAGTAAACTCGGCATTGATCTGCAGAGAAAAACAATTAGTTTAAAGTAGTTGACCATTTTACAATATAACATTATCATTTATAGGTTTTCTCCATTTTTGTCTTAATTAGTTGTTCATTGTTCTTCTTCTTCACTTCTATAGTAAGGGCTCTCTTTAGTTTCACCTGCAGGGTAATCAGGACAGAAGTTGACCTCTGCTTTCCTTGGCTTCTTCACCAGATTAGGCCGTTGACTTGCATATCCTCTCTTTACACACCTCAAAGTCGTCAATGTATAAACAAAGGGAAATTCTTAAATCTCCACTTGAAAATAAAGGATTGTTTTTGTAATTTTCACTGTCCTGGAAACTTGCAACTAGTTGTGAATTTGAAGGAAAGTTTTTATGATAATCAACAAGTTTACAAACTATGTCTTTACGTGCAAGTAGCTGCTGGAGAGACTTGATCACCGGAACATACTGAAATGTTTTATTTGTTTGTGGCTCTAGAATGTACTCGTCCGGTTCCACAACGTTGAAATTAAGTTTATAGAACTGGTTGTGTTTAAATGTGGTTGAAAGTGGTCCTCCTTTTCCTATAGATTTAATTAAAGGATTTTGAGTATATAAAGTTATAAACACCTCATTCAACAGTGATGCACTGACCTGAATGTTATGTTTGCTCAAAACATCCACAGTTAAACTCTGTGACAGAGGTACAGCAGTAGAAGTAAAAAGAAAATGTAGCTCACTGAGTAAACTGTCGATTGCTGATGTCGGTACATGAGAATAGACCTCCAACTTAAGTAAGACAGAGGCAAGTTTTTTAATCACTGCCTCCTCTAAACCCTCACTTGCTTCACTCAAATTACTTAACGTACATGTATCCTGGGTCGGACGGTTTGAGCTAAAATTCGCTAACTTTTTTGTCTTTAACGGGTGATCACGTCGTTTGTCTCTAGAGTTCAGACAACTAACTGATCTTAAAATGAAGTGTAATTTCTTACGTTTCTAACCATATATTGTTTGAATTATTTCTTTGCAAAATGTTTTTACTGTGGCCGTAAAACGAGCGCTATCGCCCGAGCTTTTGGCCGGAAGCTACTATTATCCTGAGTCGGACACTCACCTTTTCGCTTGATTTTAGCTTTATTTTAAGTCTGGGATATAGCTGTTGTTATTATTTAACACATCTGGTGTCTGATTTCTGCCTTTCAACATAAAATAACTTATTTTGTCTAATTCTTCACAATAAAATCTTAATGTAAAGGCGTTTGTAACACCTCCTCCTGGGTGTTTGTGAAATAGTTTTTCATTTCTTACCAATTTCTATTTACAAATCGTATGTTTTATACACTCCTACAGTATATTTGAATATGAAATCATTATAGATTGAGTTTGAGTTTAAGTATAGTTAAACCATAATACTTTAGCTTATGTCAAAAGCAAAATGATGTTATAATGATCTGCAAACGTTGAAACGTTGTGGGATGTGATGGAGGGCAAGAGTAGATTTTAGGGTAGATGTCCCCCGGAGCTGAGACAGAGACATGAGGAGCTGCTGATGCTGAGGACAGAGAGGGTCAAACTGCTTCGGAGGTGGTGCATCAGCACCAAGAAAAAACAGCTGAGAACAAAGAGAGGGGGGGCTTTAGATGTTGTCAGCTGTTTGATCATTTACTAAAAGCTTGAGGTGGAGGGTTGTTTAGGAAGAGAGAGACCGTCGGCTGAGAAGATGCAGCGTGCTGTAGATGAAGGGGAGAAGTCTTCCTGGTTGAGTTTACGCTCAGCTTCATTTATGACTGTGGTTTGCTGCAGACAAAAGAAGAAAGTGTTCAGTATCGGCAGGTAGACTTTATTAGGCATTAGTAGTACAAGTATGAAGAATGATGTATACAGTTGGATAAAAGAAACTGTGCTGTACAACACATTCCCAAGTAAAAAGCAAAGATGTTGATGTTCCATGAGTCAGGTGTTCAACAGTAACTGTCCATTCACAAACTTCTTTAAAGTAAAGGGACATAAGCTTTGTTTCAGTTCATCACTGAAATACTTCACAAAGATATCAAACATAATGTTTTCCAGAAGAAGAGTAGTTCAAAAGAATTGACACACAAAAGTGTTTAACCTGCCCCCCCCACACTTAACCACTTTACAAAGTTAAAGTAGTCTGGTAACTATTTAATTGAAAAGAAATCCTAAACATTTACCTAAAATGTAGCATGCAATACTTTGGTTTTTGATTGATTGTATTCTTTTTAGATTGGCCAGAGTATGCAGGTACTGCCATGTTTTCTGATAACTTGTGTCTATCCACATGCATTCAGAGGAACTTTAATCTGCTCTACTTGTTCTGCCGACTGGAAATCAAACTCCAAATAAGAGATGTTTTTGTGCAAGAGGAAAAATTACACTGGCTGGCCAGTCATTTAAAGTCTCTAGTTTAACTTTTACTGTAGTTAAGGTCCTGTTTAACATTTGTTTCTTGTTACCAGTTAAATGGATGCTTACTTGAAGGAAGTGGAAGCAGCTCAGGACTCACAGAGGCACTCCCTGCTGGTGTTAATGGCACTAAGAAATAATATAATATTACAAATACTACTAAAAGTTCCTGATGAAAATGGACCATCTTCTCTGTTGGAGGCAGCTGGAAACCATCAGAGGCTTTAAAAGGGGCCCAGAGCAGGAGATGAAACCTGAGGGGACACTCCTCATTTGCAAAAAAAAAATGTGGAGAATTCAATCTGGAAAAATAGTGTTGTCCAGGCATCCTAGTCTCTTCTGGCCACAGCTTGATCCATTCCTGCTGGTGTTCCCGCTCTATTGTGGATGTGTATAAGATCTGAACATTCAGGACCTGTGCTCCTCAGTCACTGCTGTAGTGTGTGGCATGTTAAGGAGCACCTGCTGTATACAATTTACATGGCTACTCAATGATAACTGGCATAGCGTGGACCGTATTGTCAACAGTTAAAGACCATCTTAAAACTGATTTATTGTTATTTTGTACATTTTGACTATTCGTCAGTGTCTGTCCCGGACACATCCACTGCACGGCCTGTCCGTCCTGAGAGTGGATCTTCCTTCTGTGGTTCTCCCTGAGGTTTCTCTTTTGCCCTGGCTGGGTTTTTATGAGTTTTTCTTCTGACCCTGATGGATGTTGTCTAGTTCAGCCTGTTTGTCTTCAGTTTTTTGTTCAGCCCTTTGCGGCACTAGTTGTTGTGATACTGGGCTATATAAATACAATTTGATTTAGGCTGGACTTCAGGACTGATGCTGAGCCTCTCTGCCTCCTCTAGGGTTTGTGCCGTGGACTCTGGATTCTATTGGCCAGACTTTCTGTTACGGACCGGCAAGACAACCCAAATGCAGACACACAAGTAAAGGAATATAAACAGATTTATTGAGACACAAAGGTATGACAGGTTCTTCTGGGATAACGAGAGGACACAGGACAAGACCGGGGCTGGACTGGAACTGGATCGAGGACGAGACTTGAAGGTACAGGAACAGACGAAGACGGAACAGGAACAGGACATACGGCAGGACTGGACGGGTCTAAGACGAACAAAGGCACAGGTAAGTAATTCAATAAACAACACGGCAATAGCAAGCTAGATGTATAACTGACTGGAGTTAGTATTACGATCTGGCAACGAGGAGCAGGCTGCGGTGCTTCTTATTCTCTGTTGATTGCCAACTCGGCTCAGCTGGTCTTGCTCCGCCGGCGTTCCCGCACACCTGTTTCTCATCTGCGAGTCTGTAGGGTGGGGGAGCCGGAGGCGGAGGCCGCGCCAACTGATCAGAGTCCTGAGCGACCGTGACAGTACCCCCCCCTCTATGGACGCCACCTGGCGGCCTATCCCGCTTCTCCGGATGACAATGAAAAAATTCTCGAATAAGGGAAGGATCGAGAATGTTCTTCTGGGGAACCCAACACCGTTCCTCAGGTATATAACCCTCCCAATCTACTAAAAACTGGCCCCGACCCGGCGCGCCTACATCCATAATCCTCCTCACCGTATGCAGGCTGATCGTCATCATCCTGGGCGGAGGCGGGGGAGGACAGGGAGGGATCAGGGAGCTGGAACTGACCGGTTTGATTCTGGAAACATGGAAGGTAGGGTGAATCCTAAGAGACCGAGGAAGCTTCAGTCGAACTGCCGCAGGGTTGATGACCTTCTCCACTTCAAATGGCCCGATGAACCTTGGTGCCAACTTAGAAGATTCCACCCTCAAAGGCAGGTCCCTGGATGACAGCCAAACCTTCTGCCCTGAAGAGTACCTAGGGGCAGGGGTGCGATGGCGGTTAGCTTGTACCTGTGACTGGGTAGAAGCGCGTGCACCAGAGCTGAACGGGCCCTTCTCCAGACCTGATGGCACCGGCGCAGGTGCTCTTGTACTGAAGGAACTGCCAGCTCTTGTTCCTGTTCTGCAAATAGAGGCGGTTGATAACCATAACAACATTGGAAGGAGACATACCTAGAGAGGCGTTGACCAAGGTGTTGTGGGCATACTCTACCCAAGGCAGATGGACACTCCAACTCGCAGGATTAGCTGACGACGTGCACCTCAGTGCCACTTCCATCTGTTGATTTGCCCTCTCTGTCTGTCCATTGGTCTGTGGATGGTAACCAGAGGAGAGACTAACCTTGATGTCCAACGCCGAACAAAACGCCTTCCAAACCTGGGAGGTAAACTGTGGACCTCTGTCTGAAACGATGTCCCAAGGAAGGCCGTGTAACCGAAATAGATGCATTACCAGAAGATCCGCCGTCTCCGAGCGGACGGCAGCAGCTTGGGTAAGGGTACAAAATGAGCTGCCTTCGAGAACCGGTCGACAATTGTCAACACCACCGTGTCCTTTAGAAGACGGAAGCCCAGTAACAAAGTCCACCGCCACATGTGACCATGGCCGGCTAGGAATCGGTAGTGGTTGTAGCAGACCGGCTGGGGTCGATTAAGTGTCTTATTCTGAGCACACACTGGGCATGCCGAAATGTATTCTTTAGTATCCTTGTCCATAGTGTCCCACCAAAACCTACTGCGCAGGACAGCCAGGGTGCGACCAATCCCGGATGGCAAGTGAGGCGGGTCCCATGGGCCCAGTGCAATACCTCCAACGAACGCTACTTGGCACGCAAGGCATTATGTGGCCCAGTACCAGGATCAGGATGCTGACGCTGTGCAAGCCGGACACGAGCTTCTATCTCCCAGGTAAGTGTAGCCACGATGCGAGACTGGGGCAGGATACTCTCTTCTTCTGTAGATTGCCGTTCCGTGGTGAAGACTCTGGATAAGGCGTCCTGGCTTAATATTCTTGGAACCTGGGCGATAAGTAAGGACAAAATTAAACCGATCAAAGAATAGTGCCCACCTGGCCTGGGAGTTCAGCCGCCTTGCCGCCTGGATGTAAGTCAAATTCTTATGGTCTGACCAGACCACAAATGGTTGAATGGATCCCTCCAGCCAATGACGCCACTCTTCTAACGCCAACTTAACCGCCAGGAGCTCTCTGTTACCCACGTCATAGTTCCGCTCTGCTGGAGAGAGTTTGTGAGAGAAAAAAGCACATGGGTGAAGCTTTTGATCAGTAGCAGAGCGCTGGGACAGTACTGCTCCCACTCCCGTATCTGAAGCGTCGACCTCCACCACAAACTGTAACTCTGGATTAGGCTGTATGAGCACCGGAGCAGAAGTAAAACGATGCTTTAGGACATTAAAGGCTCCTTCTGCCTCCGGTGTCCAGGCAAAAGGTTGTGCGGTAGACGTGAGAGTCGCCAAAGGTTCTGCCAGCTTACTGAAATTTCGTATGAAATTTCTATAAAAGTTCGCAAACCCCAGGAATCGCTGAACCTCCTTACGGTTGGACGGGTAGGCCACTCCGTACGCCGTAAGTTTCTCTGGGTCCATCTGGATCTGTCCCTGAGCGATGATGTATCCCAGAAAGGTAACAGACGGTGCGTGGAACTCGCACTTCTCGGCCTTAACGAACAGTTTATTCTCCAATAATCTCTGGAGAACCCCCCTGACATGTCCCTGATGTTCCTTCAAATCCTTAGAAAAGATCAAAATGTCATCCAGATACACAAACACAAACCGACCAATCATGTCTCGTAGTACATCGTTAACCAAATTTTGAAATACTGCAGGAGCATTCATAAGTCCAAAAGGCATCACCCGATATTCAAAATGTCCTAAGGGTGTATTAAAAGCAGTTTTCCACTCATCCCCTCCCTAATATGCACCAAATGGTATGCGTATGCGAGATCGAGTTTGGTGAAAATCATAGAACCACAGAGAGGAGTGAAAACTGAACTGATCAAAGGAAGTGGATACTTATTCTTGATGGTGATTTTGTTCAGGCCCGAAAATCAATACATGGTCTCAGACTCTTGTCCTTCTTATCAACAAAGAAAAACCTGCACCCACCGGAGAGGACGAGGGTCGATTATCCCTGCTGCCAACGACTCCTGGATGTACTTCTCCATTGCCTCATTTTCTGGCCTCGAGAGTGTATAGAGACGGCTGCTGGGCAGAGGAGCACTGGCCAAGAGGTCGATGGCGCAGTCGTATGGTCTATGAGGTGGCAGCGACAAGGCTTGATGCTTACAGAACACTGCTGACAAATCATGGTAGGTTGGTGGAACTGAAGACAGATCTGGAGGTTCAGGTGCCGAGGTGCATCTAGAGGAACAGGAGGTAAAGCAGACTGCAGACAATGTAAATGACAATATTTACTCCAAGACAACACTTGGTATGCGGCCCAGTCAATGTGAGGGTTATGAATCTTCAGCCAGGGTAACCCCAACACTATAGGTGTGTGAACACAATCAAAAATGTAAAACCTAATAGTCTCTGTGTGATTACCTGACAGAAGGAGTTTTACTGGAATAGTCTGTTCACCTATCTGGGTCAAAACCTCACCGTTCAAAGCCTTTACTTTTAAAGGCACCTCCAAAGGCATAGTCTGTATACCCAACCTCTTAGCCACCCCACGGTCCAAAAGGCTCTCATCTGCTCCAGAATCGATCAGAACTTCCAATGTCTGGTTCTGATCTGCTAACATAATAGTTCCTTCCATACGTACAGAAGTGGGAGGCGAGCACCGGACTTGGCTCAGCAGTATTTCTCCCATTACCGCCGAGCCCACCCTTTTCCCGGAAGGAGCGGGCAGGAAGCACGAAAATGTCCAAGTCCTCCACAATAGAGACAACTACCTGTCTTGACCCGACGAAGTCTCTCCTCCTCTGTCAAATGGGTTCGACCCAACTGCATGGGTTCAGGTGCGGCTGGTTGCAGTGTACGACCGCGAATCTGTATTGGAACTGAATGAGCCTCTTTCATCGCCCGCCTGTGTCCACCAACCCCCGGTCCTCTCTCGTGGAGGCTGGGGAAAACCCCCCTGATATGCCGGGAATCCCGAACCAGGACTAGTGGAGGATTTCATTGACGCCTGTAAGCCAGCCTTCTCCCTCTTACGCTCCCGAAGGCGATTATCCATTCTAATAGCCCCGGTAATGAGTTCATTCAGACTCGTTGGAGGCTCTCGCGCCGCCATCTCGTCCTTAAGTTCCTCAGAAATCGCATTTAAAAGGCTCCGTGAAGAGCTTCCTCATTCCAACCGCTCTCACGGCTAATGAACGAAACTCCACGGCAAACTCTGCCACACTGCGATTCCCTGACGAATGGAAAACAGTCTTTAGTAGCCTCCTCCTCGAACAGGATGATCAAAAATTAATTTCATCTCCTTGATGAATGCGGAATAAGAGAAACACAAATCCTCCTGCTTCTCCCAGACAGCGGAGGCCCATTGTAAAGCCTGACCCCTTAGACACCCAATTAAAAAAGCAATTCTTGAACGATCACTCTTATAAGTCTGTGACTGTAGTTCAAAACCAAAGAGCACTGGGTTAAAAGGCACCACAAGAGCCGAGATCTCCACTGTATGGTGCAGGTGGCGGTACAAACGCTTCCTTGTAACCTGGAGGCGGGGCTTCCATAGTCAGCGAGAGACGGCTGGAGCGCTGGTAGCCGGCGGTGAGTTCACTGCAGTCAACTGGGCACTCAGCACGGAGAGGCTCTGCGAGAAGTCCTTCATGTGGCCCATGAGAGCCTGGAGAGTAGCATCATGCTGCTCCAGAAGCGGTCTGAGCAGCGACAATCTGCGGAAGAGTGTGCGGCTCTGCTGGGTTCATTCTGGCCAGATCGTACTGTTACGGACCGGCAAGACAACCCAAATGCAGACACACAAGTAAAGGAATATAAACAGATTTATTGAGACACAAAGGTATGACAGGTTCTTCTGGGATAACGAGAGGACACAGGACAAGACCGGGGCTGGACTGGAACTGGATCGAGGACGAGACTTGAAGGTACAGGAACAGACGAAGACGGAACAGGAACAGGACATACGGCAGGACTGGACGGGTCTAAGACGAACAAAGGCACAGGTAAGTAATTCAATAAACAACACGGCAATAGCAAGCTAGATGTATAACTGACTGGAGTTAGTATTACGATCTGGCAACGAGGAGCAGGCTGCGGTGCTTCTTATTCTCTGTTGATTGCCAACTCGGCTCAGCTGGTCTTGCTCCGCCGGCGTTCCCGCACACCTGTTTCTCATCTGCGAGTCTGTAGGGGCGGGGGAGCCGGAGGCGGAGGCCGCGGCCAACTGATCAGAGTCCTGAGCGACCGTGACACTTTCTCTCTTTCTGAGCTGCCTCTTGTTTTTGTATCTGTTAATTAACGAGAATAGAGTTTAGAAGTTATGTTTCAACAATTATATTAATCTGTATGTATATTGTTATAAAAATGTGGTTAAAGATTTTAAACCACACTAACATTAACATTAACTGATGTTCTTCTCCTGAGAACAAAATACCGTATTTTTCGCACCATAAGACGCACCCGACCATAAGACGCACCTGGTTTTTAGAGGAGAAAAATAGGAAAAAAAATATTCTGAACCAAATAGTGTAATAAAATATTTAATAAAGTATAACAGAATAATATTTGAATTATATGACTGGAGTGAAGGGCATGCGCACTGCTGTGTACTGTAACACCGCCTACTACATGCTATCCTCCAATAGCATACGGCGGTGACACAGTACAGCAGCATCGCGCCACTACAGTAAGGCAAGGCGACACGGGGGGGGGGTGGAGGAGCAGAGTATGTGAGCGGAGCTGAGCGGGAAGAATTTGCGCTCCACGCTCAAAGTATTTCATAATTACTCCGCTCAAGCTCCGCTCTGGGTGTACTGTTTTCCGCTCCTCGCTCCCTCCCCCACTCCGCCCTTATACGTCTCGCTCCGTTTTCGCTCCAGGGTATTTTTTTTTTTTTAATAACACCAGTGTCTGATCAGAAGATGCAGGGACTCTTGGCTCGTGATTGGTAATTGAGCGATAGTGGAGCGTTTCGGAGCGGGAGAAAATCACAATACAATCACAATCACAAATCACAATCACAATCCAACATTTAAAAACTCCGCTCCTCGCACCTGGCAAAATCACACAACTCTGCACCTAGCTCCGCTCCCACTCCGCACCGCTCACATACTCTGCGGGGGAGGGATGATGCAGTTTCCAGGGACACGGAAGGTCCCGGGGGACCCGCTACCGCTCTGCAACTCGGAGCGGCAGTCTTATGGTGCCTGCGTCTTAAGTGCCTGCGGACCATAAGACGCAGGCACTTTTCCTCCCACTATTTGGTGAAGAAAAAGTGCGTCTTATGGTGCGAAAAATACGGTAGATCTCACACTTCTCGCACAAACCTACCCTTTTATTTTTGATTGTTTGCACTCTTCTTTTTTTTTATTTTTCTGTCCCACTTAGCTTTTCTTCTACCCAAAACAAAAACAGATTTTCAATATAACATTCACACAGTACAACAGACAAATACACTGTACTTGTAAAAAGACAGGGACATGACTCCAACAAGAAAAGCCCTAGTTATAATATTACAGGGTTAAAGCAAGGCCTAACACTGTTATAAAAAAACTGTAACAATATTGGACAAGTGCTCAGTTAATATCATTGTTTAATTTACCTTTTTGACAGCTCTTTTTACCGAGCATCTCACTGCTTTAATATCTGCAACATCACAATCAAATGCACCGTCCATTAAACTCAAAATTAAGAGTTGGACAACAATAACAAATTATCATCTGATCGTTTTCAGGACAGACTGTAAATGACCTGATACTGTTTGGGACATGTCCTGACACTTGTGGGGACATGTCCAGCCATATTTTAGTACATTTGATCATTATATTTCTTTGTTTGTTTTTTTTCCTTTTTTGCTTAAACAGGATATTATGATCAAAAACATATCTGTCTGGTAGTAAAAATAACTCCACAGTTATTTTAAAAGCAGAACATATTTTGACACATCAATCTGTTGCTCAAATTGATTTTACCACCTCTTTTCTTTTATGAAAGTTTTTTTTTTTTCCCGCACCCTGATTCAGACACTCGCAAAGACGAGACTGTTGACAAAGCCTTTTCGCGGCAGTATTTTTATTTTATTTTTCACAGTAAAAAACACCATAAAGCTTGTGTCATACACTGGCCTGATCTTTCATCGGTTAGGAGTCAAACTAACTAGAAACTGGACTTCTTTCAGCCCTAATCGTCCAGTTATTGATAAGATAGCCACACTGTACACTTTACGCTATCAGCTTGCCAGAGCGTCGCCCGAGAGCAACTTGAGCATTCTTACGCTTTTGCTCAAAGAAAATGACTTTCATACAAACATTAGACACCTAAATATTGACAAAAATACCTGAAAATCCACATACAGATAGATTAATATGTATAGAACAGCGTGACTTACCCTTTGACGGTGATCGCTTCACAAATTAACCGTTAAATAAACGAAAACTGCACTATAAGGGGCGTGTCCGAATCAAGATAATAGTGACCGACTCAGGATACAGTTCCGTTAAACCAAAGTAAGAAGACCCTCCATGCAGTCTCATCTGAAAACTGATCCTCATTGATAAATTCACTCTTCTTCACTAGTTCATTTTTGAAGTCTCTTAAAATGATGATGGTAAATGCATGGATATGCGTGTCTTTGACCAATATGGCCATGTTTAATTCTATAGTGTTTTAGTATTTGGTACCTCATATATACACTTTTGGGGCACTGCTTACACCGCCACATTCACAAGCTACAAGGAAAGACAAAAAAAAATACATTACAATGTGTCACAAAAACAACTGATAATTTTAAAATTATCCATATAAAAATTAACCAGTGTTCATAAATTATTAAAAGCAATCCCCAAAGTAGTAGCATGCTCACTAACCATAAGCATTTAAAACGGAATTAACTGAAAATCAAAATGAAGTAGATTTGATACGCTAATTGTTAAGCTAGTTAGCGGCAGCACATATAAATGGAAAACATCAAAAATACACACAACCTAGGGTCACAAATGCGTAGTTTGTTGATTTTTTCTAAAATAAAACGACATACTTACCAAAATCTTGACGGATGGATCCAAATTAACTCGTGGCGGTAGTTAGTTGCAAACCTCATGGCGAACAGGAGAGGAGTGGATGATGAACGTGAAGCTGACGTTGAAGAGCAGCATGTGCGCATGCTCAAGAACTTGCGTCATGTGCGTCAATTCCTGATTTATATTTAAATAAAGCTATTCCATTGAATTTAAACTACAGTCTTATATCGCTTTAAAAATGTGAAATAGTAAATAGATCAAATCAAACCTTTTTATTTTCACCTTAAAAATTAATACATTTAAATAAATGTACTATAAATTTGTAATGTAATTTGAAAAACCTGTGTGTTTCATTTCTAAGGCTGTGTCCAAATTCAGGGTCTGCATCCTCCTTAGGATCCTTCCTACCCAGTGGAAGGAGGAGGGGTCCTCCGACGACCGCAAAACCCGGAAGTCGGTGTTTGTGAATTTAAACAGCCTACCCTTCTTTCAGTTCCCTCCCTTACCCGTTGCTCATATCCTGTCGCCTAGCAACCGTGACAGCACTAAGCAAGAAGCGGGACAAACAAAGAGTTATTCTCCTCATTTTAATTCTTTTGAAAGAAATAAAACAATTAAATAAATTAAATACTTTCTTTGCTCGTTGTCGGATAGTTTTTTATATCAGACTACAAGACAGCCATATCCAGTTAAGTAATTATAGCCTATTTTTATTTATGTTTTTAAGTATTCTGCTAATTTCCCCTACAAATTTATTGAGTCGAAGCATAAACTTTAGCTTGTTTTGTCAGAATCTAAAAGCATACTCCTCTCCCACTCCGCTACCGCTCGCTTCGTCCGCCATGACGCTCTGCCGAAAAGAATTATGGGGTAGGTAGGACGGGAAAGGATCCACCACACCCATCCTTCCGATTTAGGGAAAAGGAGGACGTATTTGTGGGCCGCATTTGAAGGATCCTACGAATTTGGACAGCCTTCGTCGCGGCGCTGTGACGTAACATCCTTCAAATGAGTACTCCGAAGGATGTAGACCCTGAATTTGGACACAGCCTAAGAGTGTACAGAGACGTGGCAGCCATTTTGCGCCTGCGGCCTCTCCGACCATCACCACATACATTCACTAAACATTCTTACACATTCATACGAGTCAAGGTGGGTAAAGTGTCTTGCCCAAGGACACAACAATAGTATGAACTGTGGGGAGAGCGGGAATCGCACCGCCTACCTTCCATTTGAAAGACGACTGCTCTACCACTGAGCCACTGCCGCCCCTAATTATCATATGGACCAACTTTTTTTCAGCTTCTTCCCTAAAGTATTGAATTAACTTCTCTTTTCTCTCTATTCTTCTATTTTTAATCTTCACTAATCTTATCACTTCTTCACTCGTAAGAGTGGGTTAGGGTTAGGGGTAAGGGACAATCTGGCACAGGACAGGGGAAAACACACAGACTATAAAGGGAACACAATAAGTCATAGGTGGAGCAGGTAAACAGCTGTCAATTAAGAGAGGGGCCCCAGTAAAGTACTGCAACACCGGTGAGTTCTAGTGTATCATCCTGCAGCTACTATCAACATCTGAGCTCATGTTGAAATAGTGATTACATTTATTTACAATATTTACAAAAGTTACAAAATAAAAAATCAATGTTTGCAAGTTCAAAAACAGTTACATTTACCAAGCTCATTTGGTTCACACTTCTTTAGAATAGATTTAAATTCTCCTAAAGTCACAAGTTCAGATAGATTTAGGTCCTTTTGCAGTTCATTCCATGCACAGGGGGCAGTTACTGAAATGCTGCTTTACCCAACTCCGTTCTGACTCTGGGAACCACCATCAGTATGTTCTTCTGAGAACACAGAGCATACTGTTGTTGATTTTTACACATGTATGTGCAGAGGTAAGATGGGAGGAGCCCAAGAATACATTTATAAATGAAAGTCAACAAATGAGACCACCTGCGAACATACAGGGACGGAAACTCAGCTGCAGCATACAGTGTACAATGATGAACACGATTTCCATAACCAGTCATAAAACGTAAACTGGTACAACCCCCCTAGTGCTTTTTTAAGATGATCAGATGCATTCATAAAAAGGAAATCGCCGTAATCCAATAAAGGTAAAAAAGTTGCAGAAATTAAATGTTTTGTGGTATAAACAGAGAGCTGAGAGGGTATACATTCTTACATGGAGTTGTTGTTGTTCGAGATCAAGTCTCGTTCAGTTTATACAAATCCTTTTTCTAACAGGTCTCTACGCTGGAGGCAGCAGCTTTAATCATTTTTTTTCATAACAGGCATTGCTGAAGGATCAACAAAGATGAAATAACCAAAATAATTATGTAATAATTTGTTGTGGGATATAGTCATGGTTTTTTTTCATTTGGAACCAACAAGGACACGGGACGAAGAACAAAAAACGAATGACAAAGAAAGTACTACTGATAATCTGGTAACATCTAAAGATTGGTAAGTTCATTCTTTTCAATTATTTATTCCTTAACTACATTGAGAGTTGTTCGATGAGTCAGAAGGATTAACATGACATCCTTTATTTTTGATAAAATTAACTTGTGGTTTTATAGCAGCAATCTAAACTTAACTAGAATTTAACGTTTCTATAACATTAATCCTAACCTAACCTTGTCATGGTTAAAATGTGTCAGATCAAAAGGAAATCATATTTGAGATTATTAACAAAGTAAATGTCTAAGTCAATTAAGAAAAAAACATGTCAAACCTTCACAATGTATACCTTTTATAATTTCTTGGAGGATATGACATCATTGAAGGGCAACAGTTGTGGGTTTTTGGTATTGCCTTAGAGAGAGTGACATGTAGCCTGAGGCAGGGGCGTCGGACTGGGGGGGTAAAGGGTACCGAGTACCCAGGTTCCTGTGCAAAACTAAACTTGTATTTAGGCTCCGGTTTTGTGTTAAAAAAAAGTAATTTTCATGCAGTGCAGGGCCCCACCACCCCTCTCGAATCAATGTAAATGGTACGACCCACAGGTCAGGCGCTTCTGCTGCGGACCTGCGGTGAATCAGTTAAGACAGGAGCTGGAGTTAGCCGTGATATGAACTAGGAAGACAGGGGAAGAGTCATGTCTTTCCTCAAAAATGAAAAGAAAAGAAGAATAAAGAGAGAAAGGCAAATGATGGAAAGCAGTTGCTCAGTCAGTTTTTTGAAAAGAAAGGTGAGCTCCAAATGCATCATCGAGCATTGAAATTGTTTTAACATAAATGTCTACTCCAGGTAGAATAGCATACATTTATGTTCGTACTCTATTTGAATAATATACCAATACTTTTATAGTATCACACCCTACATAGCGAGCAAACACGATTTCTGGGTAAATAACAGGGAGTGAGAAGCAGGCGAAGCTGGGAGCTCAATACACTGCCACTCCAGGCAGCTGTGCAGCTTGTCTCCTCTTTTGCTGCAGTTCTCCTCAGAGTCAGAAGTTTACATGAAAACACAGTGTATTTCCTTCCATTGTCAAAATCTAACACCTGCGAAAACACAGATCGTTCGCGCCTATTTTACCGCATTTTTATGAAAATTAGCTTGCGCACGCTCTTACATTAAGTACAGGATTGTTCTCAGTTTAATGCACATCTTAATGATTGAAAATGACTTATTTTAAAACGTAATTCAAAGACTGAATGTCTAGTTTGGCGGTTAGTGTACCCTGTGATTCTATAGTCTGCATTTATTTTAAACAGACAAATAATCAGTAATTAACTTGTACTTAGCCCACACTTTAAAAAAGGTATTGCGACAATAAAGGATATTTTAGCAACCATTTGAAGCCATATATTTAAGTTTCAGACCCTGCAGCAGCAGGCCTCTCATCATGGCCAGGTGAAAACAGTGACAGTGAGACAAGGTGAGCTTTTAGCAGAATTGCCTGTTTTAACACTTAGTAATTAGTAATTAAGTGTTAAGAGGAAATAAGCAAAATGGGTACAATGTTATTGTACACATTTAAACTTTAAAGGGATAGTTCACCAAAAATGAAAATTCTGTCATCATTTATTCTCCCTCAAGTTGTTCCAAACCTGTATGACTTTCTTTCTTCTGCTAAACACAAAAGAAGATATTTTGATATAAGATATAAATGATATAACATTATTTAGTTTGTGTTTATTAATGTTCAGATCAAAGTTTTTTTCTCATTTGGTATGGTCATTGTTCAGAACTGCTTTTGAACAATAAGAAGTACACCGTCAATGAAGGATAAAATTGATGTAGTAATAATAATGGGCTGGTGCAATGTGGATTGGGTGGCAGTCGAATGCGGAGGCCTCTACGACCCAATCCCCGGACACGGAATCTGGCGCTAGGGACATGGAATGTCACCTCGCTGGCGGGGAAGGAGCCTGAGCTTGTGCGGGAGGTTGAGAGATACCGACTAGAGATAGTCGGGCTCACCTCCACGCACAGCTTGGGCTCTGGAACCCAAATCCTTGAGAGAGGCTGGACTCTCCACTACTCTGGAGTTGCCTGCGGCGAGAGGCGGCGGGCTGGTGTGGGCTTGCTCATAGCCTCCCAGCTCAGCCGCCATGTGTTGGAGTTCACCCCGGTGAACGAGAGGGTCGCTTCCCTGCGCCTTCGGGTCGGGGATAGGTCTCTCACTGTTGTTTGTGTTTACGGGCCAAATGGCAGTGCAGAGTACCCGAACTTCTTGGAGTCTCTGGGAGGGGTGCTTGGAAAGTGCTCCGACCGGGGACTCCTTCGTTCTACTGGGGGACTTCAACGCTCACGTGGGCAGCGACAGTGACACCTGGAGGGGCGTGATTGGGAGGAACGGCCCCCCGGATCTGAACCCGAGTGGTGTTCTGTTATTGGACTTCTGTGCTAGCAACAGTTTGTCCATAACGAACACCATGTTCAAGCATAAGGGTATCCATCAGTGCACGTGGCACCAGGACACCCTAGGCCGGAGATCGATAATCGACTTTGTAGTTGTTTCATCTGACCTCCGGCCGTATGTCTTAGACACTCGAGTGAAGAGAGGGGCGGAGCTGTCAACTGACCACCACCTGGTGGTGAGTTGGATCAGATGGCGGGGGAGAAAGCTGGACAGACTCGGCAGGCCCAAACGTACTGTGAGGGTCTGTTGGGAACGTTTGGCCGAGCCCCCTGTCAGAAAGATCTTTAACTCCCCCCTCCGGCAGAGCTTCGACCAGATTCCGAGGGAGGTTGGAGACATTGAGTCCGAGTGGACCATGTTCTTCACCTCCATTGTCGATGCGGCCACTCAAAGCTGTGGCCGTAAAGTCTCCGGTGCCTGTCGATGCAGCAACCCCCGAACCCGGTGGTGGACACAGGAAGTAAGGGATGCCGTCAAGCTGAAGAAGGAGACCTACCGAGGAGTTTGCTGAGGCCATGGAGAAGGTCTATCGGCCTCAAAGAAATTCTGGCAAACCGTCCGGCGCCTCAGGAGGGGGAAGCAGTGCCCTGCCAACACTGTTTACAGTGGAGGTGGGAATCTGCTGACTTCCAATGGGGACATTGTTGGACGGTGGAAGGAATACTTCGAGGTATGGGATCTGGGGCCCTTTGCTAAGGGCTGTCCGGTCCCTGTACGACCGGAGCAGGAGCTTGGTTCGCATTGCCGGCAGTAAGTCAGAGCTGTTCCCAGTGCATGTTGGACTCCGGCAGGGCTGCCCTTTGTCACCGGTCCTGTTCATTATTTTTATGGACAGGATTTCTAGGCGGAGCCAGGGGCCGGAGGGAGTCTGGTTAGGGGAGCACAAGATCTTGTCAACAGAACGAGTCAATAACTTTGGGGAGAGCTGGAATCGAACTGCCAACCTGCCGGTTATAGGACTACCACTGAGTCACTGCGCCCAGAGTACAGATGACTTGTGTCATAGTAATTGTATATTATATATTATGCTCTCACTCCTGCTCCAGTTTATATGCTTATCCACATACAAGTATGACTTATTGTCTTTAGCTGTATCTTCTATTGGCTCCAGGCTAATCCAAACAAGACAAAGACATCACTTTGCACTACATCTAATCACTGTTCAGGAACACTCTGTTATGTACACTTAGTGGCATATACACGTAAACGTATTCACATCTATAACTGACACGTCAATACTCGTCCATCCATGACCCTGGAGCTGAGAGGCAGGCATAATGTACATCTATTCAAACATCTGTTTGAATATGTTACGGTTGAGATTAATATGGGAAAAATGCAAAAACATATATATATATATATATATATATATATATATATATATATTTATTGTTTATTTATATTTATTGTATTTTTAGAGCATTTGGTGCTAAAACAGAGTTCTTTATAGACAGTATGGAACAAATCTATACTGAACAAAATCCTAAAGATATTCTCTTATGTGGGGATTTAAAAAAATAAATAAAGCACAAACTTACACAGAGCTTTGTTGATATTATGTTTAGTCTTTCCTGATAAACGACAATCACAAGGGTGATGGTGTTTCGGAGGAAAACAATGAGGCCTGAGCATGACAAAACCTGGAGGCTGTGTGATGAACACTGCCCAGTTACTGCAGTGAGTCTGGCTCATGGAGGACAAAGAAAATGTAAAAGTAAAAGAAAAGAAATTATTAAAGATTATTATAGAAATTGAATTGAAGGAAATAATACAATATCCTGAGAATATTTCTTTCCCCAATTAGATTATTTAAAAAGAAAATATGAAAGACATTGTCTATTTGAAGACTTTTCAAAAAGCTTGTGAACCAAAACCATGCAAAACTATTTATGATTTATATAAAGAATTTGTTCTTAAAGTTAAAGTTCTTAGTTAAAATTGATCATATTTGCTGATGATAGCACTTACTAATGGTAACTGAGATTACAACAGAGCTAAACAAAATGAAGGAATTGTTCAATAGTCATAAGTTCTCATTAAAAATAACTTACAAGAATATGGAAAACATAGAAAAGATAAATACATAGAGATACTAATTGATGAACTAACAAATACAAAGATATAGTGAGCAAAACCAGTTTTTGTATTTTATAGGACCACATTTTTTTTTTAGTTTATTGAGCCATGGTTATCCCATGTCTCAACAAGAGGGAGAAGAAGATTAAAACCAAACTGTATTAAAGTGATGAGGTTTGGTTAACCTAATGCCTGGTTAACATAATGCTATAACAACAGTGGTTTAATACAGTTAAAAGATGAGTTTAAAAGAAATAATAAACTAAATAATAGTGACATGACTTCTCTGGAGAAGCACTATTTAGTCTAATTAAATTGTACCTTTCAGATTAAAGTCGATTTTCAGCTGTGGTCCAGCAGACCCTCTCTGTGGAAACAGGTTATGCATTCCCTGACCCATTTTTATGTTTTGATAATTTTATGGTTTGATATGATAAGGACCTTTTTAACTTTATCATGTTTCATGTGATGATGATTTTATTTGTTTGTTCTTTATTTGGATGGAAGCCAACTACAACTGTATACCAGTTCAGAAAATAAGCTTTGACAATTAATATAGCCACCAGTAAGAGCTAATATTAACATAGTTTGTTAAACTAATATTAAATCATCTTGGTTTACACCTATGAAGGGAAGTACACTTGTGAGCTGGACAAGTGACGTGAGTCACTTAACTTCCTGTGACATCACTCTGAACTTGACAAACGGAGAGATCAGGTACATTTGCAGCGCAGGACGGACGTCTAGAGGTTTTGCGAAGGTAAGACCATTAGACCAGTGTTGCCTGCTGACTGGACACATGCGTACCTCATTTAATTGATCCTCCTGTTATATGTGTTCACATACAATGTGATGGAGAACACCGTGAGCAGAAACTCACACTTTAGGAACAAGAGAGCAGCTCCCTCAGGTTCATTTGATAGCCAGATATACGACAACATTTGTGTCCCTCAAGGTGTCTGTCACAGGCCGGCTCATAGCCTGTGGCAAATAATGAGGGGACACAAACAACAAGGATAGGCCAATCAAAAAGTATTTATTAATTAAACTCAAATCAATAACTTTAACAAAGAAAAGGCATGGGGTGTGAGTATGTCTGAATCAGTGGTGTATGTAGGGTGCCTGGATGTGTGAATCTGTATGTGTAACATGGACTGAGTGCAAACCTAAAAAGAACAACAACACAACATAACTAACCAAACCATACCTGGTGTAGCTGAGAGAGAGACACAGGCCCAGCAGAAGGGTAGCTGGTGGTTTAAATACCTGAGCCCAGGTGGCTCCAATTACTCACGACCCTCCTCTGCCAACAGGAGGAACCGCCCCTGCCAGGCAGAGGAGGGGCCGTGACAGTGTCCCTAATGAATATAATGCTAGAAATTAGATAGCAGCAGGATTTGAATCTATTCTCTTTTGAGACAATTTATACAAATGTGGATTGGATTAGATATATTTATTACAACCAACCAGGTGTTAAAAATGAACTCTAGCAAATGAATGAGTGTTCTGTTGTAGAGGACTTAATCAAGACCCAGTTTGACAAAATGTTTGGATAATTAACTTAAAATCTTTCTTAAAGTCAAATGTTTTTGAATAATCTTCTCTTAAATCTTAAATCTTAATTATAATCAGGGTTCGAATTACAAAGTGGCTTTCGGGGGAGCCCTATTTTCCGATCCTCCCTGACTGACTTTAACGCTTTTGGTGCATGTTAGGGCATTTAAAACAATAGGTTTACACACGCACGCACAGATCAAGTAAGTAATTCCATGATTCTTACCTCGGCGAGCAACAGGCTTTTTGCCTCCATGTATACTGTACATCCTAACTTCTGATTTTTGGAATAGAGCCATGTATTCCTGATTCTCCACTCACTCCATTGCTTTGTTGTCCAGTTGAAAGGTGTTGCATGATCGCCTGGTCCGCTGCAGGTCACAGCGGTGGTTTCTGGCGCCAAAGTCTCGCTATCCTCGGTGCTGGTGCTGTCACTAGCAGCAACTTTTAGCGGCGGCGGTGGTATCACTGGCAAGCTAGTTGTAGCTGGTGCGCTGTCATCACTCCTCTTCGTTTGTTTTATAAATTCAAATTGACTGAGGTTTGGCTGCTTTCTTTTGACATTCTTATTAGTATCCACAGAGTGTTCCAAAAAACGAATAAAGTATGTTTTGAACTTGAAGTTAAGCTAACATTCAAATACCAACTCAGTAAGAAGTTCAAGTAGTGACGTAAACGTAGTAATTTCAGTGCAGCGCCGCCACGCATGGATGGTCACAGCAGGAGACACAGCGGAAAATAGTGTTCGGAAATAGTAATGTAATGAGCGAAAAAACACACAACATTGACACATTTTTAATATCATCATTTATTTCAGGAACCTTAATGTGCAGAAAATCAAAATCTATATGCGACACAAAAAATGGACAGTGTTTTAGAGCTCCCCCTAAATGTCTCAAAGTAGGCTTTCAGGAGAGCCCAGGTCCTTTTCAGGGGAGCCGAGCTCCCCTTAGCTCCCCCGTAATTCGAACCCTGATTATAATGTAATAAATTCCAAGTTGTTTTAACTTAAAATCTTTTGAAAATTCAACTGCTTTGCATAATTATTACACTTATTTTCTTAAGTTCAATGGGCTAAAATTCCAAGGTTATTACACATTCAAAATCATTTTCAAGTTAATATATTTTAATTGTATACAATTGTAAATAAAATAAAGTTAAAGGACTAGAAACCTTTTTCCACAGTAAACATCACAGTAAATCAGATTAAAAACGTTCGTCAAAAACCACCCCTGGGAGTGGTAAAATGCCTTTTATTGTGAACATGCACAGTGCAAACATGTCATTTTTCTAAAAGCACGACAAAACAAGGCACCCAACATCTGGAGCTATAGTGTAACGAGTCAGAACACCACTTAAAGAGTAACTAAACCCTAAACCAGTTTTTTTAGTTAATGATCTGTAAGAATGGGGCCATATTAGTGCTGTTCACTGATCTGAGTAAAAGTTTTGACATTTGAGTATAAAGTATATTAATTTTACATTTTATGGTGTAAAACCGTCTAAGTGCTGCCCTCCTCAGGTTGAACGTAGTTACTGCAGTTGAATTTTTAGATTGAAGATTGTTTCCTTGTGTGACGTATACTGGCTCGACTAACGGCTCTCTACCATTGATTGTATAATTATGGATGATATCCGCCCATTGGTCCCCTATTCACCAATATTGTCATTACGAATGGGCAATAAAATGGCTGTTGCATCCGGGCTTTTTCCATAGTAAAACAATAGTTTTTAGATAGCATAAACAAACATATTAATCAAAAATTCACCCCCCCCAGAGTTGTCATGTAATAAAAACTTAGCTCTAGAGACCGGAGCTATCTTTTGTACCAGGCTGTAAACATGAGTTTTACTCTTGTAAAGTCGCCATTGGGTTTCTCCTTATATTTCCGCTTTTGGAGCCTGCCCTCTGGTGGACGGAGGTATATCGCTGTATTTCGCTGTAAAATCACCGTATGGCGGCGCCCTTACACGAGGACCATTTTAGAGGTTCCATGGGAGAGGCTTGCTCTCTACCCACGCCCCTGGCATGACCCCACCACACCCTTGGCATTGGCTCACGCCCCTGGTATAAAAACATCTTCCCAAGTAGCGGGTGTTGAAAACATCAGGCTAGCTATATGAGCATGTACTTGTAGTGTTGCTGGTTGCAACAGCACTGCTGGACTGCATTGCTCTCCAGTTGAGTTGGAAATTAGACGCCAGAGTGCACTTGGCCTGGAACACCGTGAGTTTCTGCTGAGAGCTGGAGTTTGCAGCGGGCATTTTAAGCGGGATTGCTTCTCCAACGCAATGGAGGTGGAAATGTGCTTCTCAAAACAGCTCCCGCTGAAAAGCAACACAGCGCCTAACGCTGCTCCTGCATGGATTCCCACCACCACAGCAGCGTCTTGAGGTGAGTGAACATATATTTTGAAACACAATTTATGTTTCTTCCCAGTAAAGCTAAAGTTAATTAATCAATTTTGTCATGTTGCTAGTTAGGTAAAGTATGCTAAACGTTAGCTTCAGCTGCTCCTGATACCGGGCTAACGCGCTAATGAGGGCTGCTGCGTTGATACTGTGTCCCAGTACACACAGACATCTAGCTTTACTCTTTCACACAATATTCCGTTAGTTATTTCTCGTACACGGGCAGCACTCTGTTGGACTTGTAGCAGAGATGCAGCCCTTGGCACTAAAGACCTGTCACTGGCTCATGACTCTGGACTTGACTGAACATGAACATCTCGTAACACTGTGAGTTTTGACTCAACACAAACTCAAAAACTTGTGCGCGTTTGTGCGTTTTGTGTCAACTTTGCTAATTAGATTGAACGCGAAAGCTCGTACCATCAGTGTACGTTGTTTATCGCTGCTCCTCGGGGTAAACCGAGCAGGCTGCAGCTAACCAGACCGACCCAGAGACAGTACACACGGATTAAAAGACTAGTGCTTTCACGGAGGATATACAGTAATAGTAATGAGAATATTTGTGTTATTAATATCCTTTATAAACATTTTAAAATGAATTAATATAATACTGTAATTGTAAACAATAACACAAATCTTTTGTTTTGCCAAAGATGACCAGAGAAACTGGGTGCCAGTCTGAACCAGTCGCTGCAGATCTGCAGGTGAAGCAAAGGTGAGTTTGAATACTGTGAAGCTTTTGTATGTTTAATTTTTGTTTATTCTTTATTTCTCAGGCACCATTTACAAAAGCAATAATCTCACAAGAAAAGATATGCTTTGTACCAGATTTAGAACTTCAGACTGTCTAGGATCTGATTCCATTGTTTGATGATTTGAAATGAAAAGGCTGATTGTGCAAAGGAAGAGCATCTTTTAGGGATTGTGCAGTTTTTGTGAGTTGTGGACCCAGATGTTTGGGTCTCATCATATAATCAAGATAACAAATCATGTGTTAAGCTCTTGTTTTTGCAGCCACCCAGGCCAGAACGCCTAATAGGAGTGTGTCATGTGACACAGACACTGATGGAGCTGCCAGAGTGTCCCAGGACTAGCTCTACTCCAATAATGAGGGAACGGTGTGAGGTGTCCACTGCTGAAGGTAATGCATTTATTCTCATTCTTTAGTTTGTTTTGTTTGTTTTACTGTTATAGTGCAATTACTTGTTTTAAATACTCTAACAAGAACACATGAGGTGTGTGATAATCTATCATTTTATTGTCATTAAAATGGTCCAATTTAAGAAATAAAATCATGTTTATTTTATTTTCAGGACCTGGTAACTGTTGAAGATACTTCATCTTCAACTTTGCTGCTGTCTATCATCTTGGATTCAGACTCTGAAAACTGCAGTTAGCTCTATAGCAGAGATCACTAATAGGCGGACCGCGGTCCGGATCCGGACCTCGAGAGGCTTTGATCTGGACCGCAAGACATTATTCATAATTAAGCGCATTGTGTAAAACATATTTTTGAACCGGCACTTCTAGGACAGCTACGTCTACACGCGCGGGTCCTCAGGTTACTATGGTTACGGACAGAGCAGCGGGAAATTTCAACACGTTTAGCGTAGCCTGATAATGCGTTAGAAACTAAAATCTAAAAGCTGAGCCTTGGCAAAACATAACGAAGATTCACTGACGTTATGGACGGAGAGGGAACGTTTATTTTAGTTTATTCAGCTCCTCAGCTCCGTGTCAGTGTCAAAGCTGAACAACAGCCCTTTATCCTCTAGTCCCGACTGCTTTGATAATCAGAGAATGAATCCAGAACTGAACCAGGACTGGACAGTTTTCATGTCGGGATTAAAAAGACTCGGTTCAGAGGAAAGTGAGGACGTCTAATGTGGTGAGTTGTACATTTGTCTGTCAACTTCTTTATTCTGTTGTAAGTTAGGTACTTATTTGACCTAATTTACAAACGTGAGTAATTAACATTCACGTTCATTTGAACCTAACGTGTTTATTTGGGTGATTAAAAACAGAAAAGGTGTGAAAGAAAGGTTTGGAGATGAGTGACACATGTTAAGTCTTCCTTAAGTTGTGTCAGTTTCTGTGTGAATCCTAAATCCTGTTACAGAACTAATCATAAGCATTTGAATTAAAATGTTACCCCACACAGGGAAAATACAGGAAATAAATCTTTCTATTATAAATTTTGTTTTAAGATGAACCTGCAAATTAAACAGTAACAGTTAATTATTGGCAACAGCTAATGCTAAAGAAATGCTCAGTGCATTTTCCCTTGTTCCTGTTGTTTTCAGAGGAATGACAATAGAAAGAGATCAATTATGACAGGCATCTTTGTCACATTTGTTTAACAAATATGTTTTGGCTTGAATTTATGATTTTTTGTATGTATTTAAAATGTTCTCACACGTTTTAAAGGAGTATTAGGCATTATATGTAGAATTCCAGGCTGTTGTCAATAAACCACCAGGTCTTGAGCTTTAGCCTCTTTTGATTTTGTAGTTTTTTACTTTTGTCTGTGAACTGTGTTTGGTGAAAGCTAAACACTCAAACATCCTCCTCATGTAAACAAGGGATAAAATACAGAAAACAGTGGATTATCTACATTAATCTCCATTTGTTTAAAAGGCTGTAGGTGTGGAATAAATGAGACTTTACTTTAAAGACTTATATTCAAACACATATCCTTTAATTTAAATTTTCCGGACCCCTCACGGTGAGGAAAGTTACTAAGCGGACCTCGGCTGATTTTAATTCAGGACCCCTGCTCTATAGTTTCTGAGACTTAGCTTTACTTTGCTGACTACATTTAGACTAATGTAAACACTAATACACTGTTGAACACACTCAAGATTCTTAAAGATTTTGGAACAGCTCATGAAGTTATGATCAGCCTGTGTAAGTCTGGCTCTTGCTTTTCACCATCTTCGCTCCAATAAGTGCAACTGACAGTGACTTTCAAACACAAAGTAAAAAGCCTCTGTCCTGACTGTGCACCATTTACAAAGTTTGGACCTGCCTTGAAATGATGTATGAGAATTTACTATGACATTTATTTTTTTTTTAAATTAAGTGTGTATATATAAAATATTATATCAATATAAAATGCTTACTGTAAGAACAATCTCTAAAGAATATAAGAATTATGTAAAGGCAGTTTGAGAAAAGGGTGTCATTTAGACATTCTTTTGTAAATGTTTATGTTGATTCATGTTCATTTTGAGTTTTATAGCTGATTTTATAATGCATGTTTTTAAACAATTGTTTTGTGTGTAACTTCAGGTATAACTGTTTCTTCATATTTACATTTTTTATATACCAACTATATTTATAAATCCAGTATTGGAATCGTCTGTGAGGACAGCACAAGGAGGTATGACCTGTACCTGCTGGCCCAGGTATCCCCAGCTCCACCTGACCACACTGCAGCAGACAAGTGTCTATAACCGCTGAAAGAGCTGGTGCACATGTTCAGTATGTGTAAGTGGAGGGTCAAACATTAAATTTACTTATTTATAAAAACATTGCTCTCTTCTTCCTGGAACTACTCTGTTTAACCACGTCTCACCAAAAAGCTGAAGATAAGTGTAACACTACAATACAAGTGTTAGAGTCTAACACAGGGGTTTAGTGCTACTGCCTCAAAGTCTGGATGGACTTATGTAGCCGACTCACCAACCTGTCTCACCTGTGTATTACCTACAACATGAGAAACAATGTTTATCACTACTTTGTTGTGATGTAAATATTATATTTGGTTAGTGTTGTGTCTTTTTTGCATAATACTTATTAAATTAACTGGACTTGACATTGGTCTTATTTCATAGCTATACCTTGAGTATCTCTCTATAACACATTTTCTCCCAGGACCAGTGAGCTGCAAGACAAGAGTTTTTAACAGTTGTAGAGGGAGACTTGAAATCTCTGTTTTGTGTGTAAGTAACACTAATTACCAAAATCAAACTAAATGCATAGGTTTGCAATTTCTGAAACTTTGTTTGCATTTGCTAAGCATTAGCCTAAATTAGACAATGCTAACGTTTTATAACTGGCCCCATTCTCTCTTGAGCTGCAAGACTTCGCTCTTTAACTTTGGGAGTTGTTGAGACCGCGGTTTGAGCCAGTGGCACAAACTGATAAGGCTCTAGCCCTGTGTGCACAGAAATGTCCTCCACTTAGAAGGCCCGCTTCGTAGCAAAGCTACTAGCTTCCTTCAAGTCTACATCTTTGCGAGTCTGACAGAGGCTGTCAATCAATTCCCCTCTGTCTCTGCTGGGCTCTGCCATAAATAGTATAATTATGGATGATATCCGCCCATTGGTCCCCTATTCACCAATATTGTCATTACGAATGGGCAATAAAATGGCCGTTACATCCGGGCTTTTCGGGTTTTACTCCATAGTAAAACAATAGTTTTTAGATAGCATAAACCAACGTAATTTTCAAAAATTCACCCCCCCCCCAGAGTTGTCACGTAGTAAAAACTTAGCACTAGAGACCGGAGCCATCTTTTGTACCAGGCTGTAAACATGAGTTTTACTCTTGTAAAGTCGCCATTGGGTTTCTCCTTATATTTCCTCTTTTGGAGCCTGCCCTCTGGTGGACGGAGGTATATCACTGTATTTTGCTGTAAAATCACCGTATGGCGGCGTCCTTACACGACGACCATTTAAGAGGTGCCATGGGAGAGGCTTGGGCTCTGCCCACTTTTCCAGCATTTTTCAAATTTTGTGAGTGGGTGGAGTTAGGCTCTGACCAGGGGTTTAGTTACCCTTTAAGGTTGCAACGGCATTCTCCCTGCTCCGGCCCTGTCTAGAGGCAAATTGGAGAGGATCCAAACTAGCGTTAACATCAGTCTTAAGCATATTCACAGTGATCTTTTCAAAGCATTTCATTACCACAGATGTCAAGGCTACAGGCCTTAAGTCATTGTTGTCTGAGACAAGGCGAGCTCATGTAGGAAGTTAAATAGGCTATAGACACAATTGATTTGAACAACCCAGTAAGTCCTTGTATGTTAGTGTTACACTTTCAGCAGATTAAGCTACCCTTTTACATTTAGCCTCAATTCTAGCTGTCTTTGTAGCAGAGAAGGAAATGGAAGACAAGAAAGAGGCTGATATAACTGGAGAAAGGGAAGGTGAAATAAGTAAATCCATGGGCGTAGGTTTTGGGGGACGCTAGGTACTAGTCCCTATCAATATTTTGAGATGGCAAATTTGTCCCCACCAATATTTAGCAAGCTCCTTTGAACTGCTATTTGGATCGTTGCACTGCTATTTGGATCGATTCTAACGGCCAGGACGACGACAGTACAAGAAACACCGTAATTTGCACTAGCAGCAAGCGGCTGGTGTGTGTGTCTGTGCGCGCATGTTGACAACGTCGACGGTTTGCCCCTTTTTGTACTTTGTAGATGCCACCCAAGAAGAAAAAAGGGGACATAAGAAGCTTTTTCATAAAGCAGAGTCCGAGTGTAAGTAGGCAAAAAAACTAGCTAGCCACACAAATAAACTAGCAGTAGTGACTGACCAGTCACTGATCAATGTTATATAGTTCAAAAATAATAAAATGTTAGAATAGGATCTGTATTTTATTCTAATGTTGATCTAGCTCAGCCTTTCTCAAAGTGGGTGCCGCGGCACACTGGGGTGCCCCCTGACTGTGTCAGGGGTGCCGCCAAAAATTACGTGAGGCTAAAAAAAAAATGCTTTCACGTTGGCTTGCACTGAGCCAGAGACAGGCGCGCTCAGAGCTGTCATAAATCACAACTTTTCTGAACTGCGCCTGCAGCGGCGATGGCGGCGCCCATCGTGCATAGCTCAACTAACGCGATCGTTATAAAGGTGTTTAAACGACAAAACACTTACACTTGTATATATTTGACAATCGGAATATCAGAACTGAGATTTTCAAGCCTGACGACATCAAGAACAAGTACAGGGAGCGACTGAGGACTGTGGACCAGGAGCTCCGTGTCTGCCTCTCATCCATACCTGCCAGGATAGGGCGGCTGTGTGCGTCGCACCAGGCTCACGTCTCTCATTGATTGTGGTCACCCCACCCCGGCTTGTGTGAGCGCTGTATGCGCTGCATGCGCGCATGTAGATCTTTCTCCATCTCTCGTTGCGGATTATTTTTGTGTGTGTGGGTGTGTGTGCATGCGCATATAGCACGGATGAAAACAAGCACTATATGGAAAAACATTCCTGCTTATCTCTGGTGCATGGAACATGGATCTTTTCTTATCGTATTGTATCTGATTTTTTTATTCTTGTTACGCCTGCCCCTTTTTATTTAATTTTAACTGCATCCTGCACTTCAGTTTAGTTCTCCTGGTCAGGATTTGTTGTTGGATTCTTGTATTGTGCGGTCCACCTCTTACGGTTTTATGGCATTTGTGTCTCTGATTAATTATTTTGTGAATTACTTTGCAAACCAGTGTTTTTAAAGGTGCTATAAAGTTGTTATTATTATTGTTATTGTTATTTACAGTTCGTATTATGCTCTGTTCATTACTGTCCTGTCTAAATAAACAGGACATTTGCATTTAAATTTGGGTTATGCAGTGTTTTTAAATTATATTTTAAACTGGGGTGCCTTGAAATTTTATGCATTTTTGAAAGGTGCCCTGACTGAAAAAAGTTTGAGAAAGGCTGATCTAGCTTACTGCTAGTCTCATACAGACAAACGTAACACATAGATTAACATAAATTTCAACACATTAATCCACAAAACCATGTCCCCATCATATTTAAAAATGGCTCTGAAATATAAACATGATGTGTTGAATGCATACTATGATATGTGTGTATTTTATTCATTAGTTAATTTATTACATATAGGAAACTCAGACATCTTGCGAAGATGTCATAAAGCCTGTTGAGGAAGAAGTAGCTGGACCTTCAGGGCTTCAGGTGAGGTCTTTATGAACTATTAATTATTAAAGCGTGATTAAAGGAAATCATGCATTTTAAAAGTTTTAAAAACCATGTCCAATTCATATTTAAATTGCTCTGAAATATAAACATGATGCATTGAATGCATACTGATACGTGTGTATTTGATTCATTAGTTCATTATTTAATTACTGTACATATATAGGAAACTCAGACATCTTGTGAAGATGTCATAGAGAATGTTGAGGAAGAAGTAGCTGGACCTTCAGGGCTTCAGGTGAGGTCTTAAAGTGATAGATCGTCTTAAAGAGAAGGTCTTAAAGTGATTCTGTGATGAGATATACTACTATTGATTAATAGTATATTAGTAAATATAAATAAAGTCTAGATAATACAGTTATACTAGCTCTGTAGGGACAGTATACAGGATGTTATATCGGGGTAAGGATACAACATAATGAGATGAAGTAGATTCACTTCTGTATTGTGATATTCTGGGGATATTCTGGGGGTGGGGGCTTCAGGGTTTTGGGGGTGTCCCCACCAAAGCTGAGACCAAACCTACGCCCATGAGTAAATCACTGTTATATACCAGTCAGTGCAGGCTATAAACCAGCAAGGTTAGTTAAAATAGTGATAAATAAACTAGACAGGGATAAATTAGAAATTTATTTTCTTATGGTTACGTATACACAACATGTTATAATCCACCAAGATTGTAAGTAGTTCCCACTTTCCCTTGTCATTATGTCATTATCACACACCTCAGACTTCAGGCCGAGGTGTATGGGGCTATTACTGTAGCAAAAAGTTTTGTTTGTGTGTATTATCTGTAAATTAACAAAAGTTAAAGGTCTTAAGTTGTACACATATGGCTCACAAAACTAAACACAAGCACACAAATCTGCCATGGATATAGCAAAAGTGTGTATTCAGAGCTTTGCGTGTACATGAAACTTTGCGCATTTTTTTAGCATTTTGAACACACACGGATTCTTTAAAATCCTTCCATCTTCAATACAAGCCTTTACAGCATCAAAGCGCCACAGACACATACACATTATATCAGCAAATCATAAAGCTAATTGTGACATCAACAGCCTAATCAACTCATAAAACCTGTGAACTATTAATAAATGGTGCTGTGTTTTTTTTTTTCTGTCATATATCCGTGTGGAAAAGTGAACACTATGTGTGAGTCTGGGGAAGGGGCCCTGGTTGTCTGGAGAGGGGTCCAGCAGGTGGGCGTATCTCTGGCCATCCTCGTTGTACTGGTACAGGCGGATGACTTGGCTGGACGTGGCCGGTGGAAGTTCTACGAGATGGTTTTTCTCTGTCGAGTTATCTTTTTCTGTGTCTTCATTATTTTGTTCTTCCTTGTCACTTCTTCTATCTACTGACATTTTGCCATTCTTATCATGCTCCTCACTGCACCTGTCACTCTGAATCGTTCCATGTTCTTTTGACCGAAAAGTACTTCCAAAAAGTACTTCTTTGTTTTTGTCTGCCCTCATTACCTTTTCAACTTGTTTAATATTCACATTTTCTGCCAGTTTGCCATTATCATTATGTTCCCCACTGGACTGACTGAGGTCACTTTGACTCTTTCCATTATCTAAACAAAAAGTACTACTAGACTCTCCATCTTCGGTCCAGGTTTTTTCTGTTGATTGACAGTGCCTTGCGAAAGTATTCGGCCCCCTTGAACTTTGCAACCTTTTGCCACATTTCAGGCTTCAAACATAAAGATATGAAACTGTAATTTTTGGTGAAGAATCAACAAGTGGGACACAATCATGAAGTGGAACAAAATTTATTGGATATTTCAAACATTTTTAACAAATAAAAAACTGAAAAATTGGGCGTGCAAAATTATTCAGCCCCCTTAACTTGATACTTTGAAGCGCCACCTTTTGCTGCGATAACAGCTGTAAGTCGCTTAGGGTATGCCTCTATCAGTTTTGCACATCCATCCATCCATCCATCCATCTTCTACCGCTTATCCGGAGCTGGGTCGTGGGGGCAGCAGTCTAGACAGAGACGCCCAGACTTCCCTCTCCCCAGACACTTCCTCCAGCTCTTCCGGGAGGATACCGAGGCGTTCCCAGGCCAGCCGAGAGACATAGTCCCTCCAGCGTGTCCTAGGTCTTCCCCGGGGTCTCTTCCCGGTGGGACATGCCCGAAACACCTCCCTAGGGAGGCATCCAGGAAGCTCCTTCTTCACCATGACAGACCGGTACATCGACCGCATCACTGCAGAAGCTGCACCGATCCGTCTGTCAATCTCACGTTCCCTCCTTCCCTCCTTCCCTCACTCGTGAACAAGACCCCAAGATACTTGAACTCCTCCACTTGAGGCAGGATCTCTCCACCAATCTGAAGGGGACAAGCCACCCTTTTCCGACTGAGAACCATGGTCTCAGAGGTTGGAGGTGCTGATCCTCATCCCAGCTGCTTCACACTCGGCTGCAAACCGTCCCAATGCACCATGAAGGTCCTGGCCTGATTGAGCCAACAGGACAACATCATCTGCAAAAAGCAGAGACGAGATCCTGTGGCCCCCAAACCAGACTTCGTCCGGCCCCTGGCTGCGCCTAGAAATCCTGTCCATAAAGATAATGAACAGGACTGATGACAAAGGGCAGCCCTGCCGGAGTCCAACATGCACTGGGAATAGGTCTGACTTACTGCCGGCAATGCGAACCAAGCTCCTGCTCCTGTCGTACAGGGACCGGACAGCCCTTAGCAAAGGGCCCCGGACCCCATACTCCCAGAGCACCCCCCGCAGGGCACCACGAGGGACACAGTCAAATGCCTTCTCCAGATCCACAAAACACATGTGGACTGGTTGGGCAAACTCCCATAAACCCTCCAGCACCCTGGAGAGGTTATAGAGCTGGTCCAGTGTTCCACGACCGGGACGAAAACCGCATTGTTCCTCCTGAATCTGAGGTTCAACTATCGGCCGCATTCTCCTCTCCAGTACCCTGGCATAGACTTTCCCGGGGAGGCTGAGGAGTGTGATCCCTCTGTAGTTGGAACACACCCTCCGGTCCCCCTTCTTGAAAAGAGGGACCACCATCCCGGTCTGCCAGTCCAGAGGTACTGTCCCCGACCGCCACGCAATGTTGTAGAGGCGTGTCAACCAAGACAGCCCCACAACATCCAGAGACTTGAGGTATCTCATCCACCCCCGATGCCTTGCCACCGAGGAGCTTCCCAACTACCTCAGTGACTTCGGCCTGGGTGATGGACGAGTCCACCTCCGAGCCCTCGGCCTCTGCTTCCTCAGTGGAAGACGTGTCGGTGGGGTTGAGGAGATCCTCGAAGTATTCCTTCCACCGTCCAACAATATCCCCAGTTGAAGTCAGCAGATTCCCACCTCCGCTGCTTCCCCCTCCTGAGGCGCCGGACGGTTTGCCAGAATTTCTTTGAGGCCGACCGATAGTCTTTCTCCATGGCCTCACCAAACTCCTCCCAGACCCGAGTTTTAGCCTCCACGACCACCCGGGCTGCAGTCCGCTTGGCCTGCCGGTACCTATCAGCTGCCTCAGGAGTCCCACGGGCCAACCAGGCTCGGTAGGTCTCCTTCTTCAGCTTGACGGCATCCCTTACTTCCGGTGTCCATCACCGGGTTCGGGGGTTGCCGCCACGACAGGCACCGGAGACTTTACGGCCACAGCTTCGAGTGGCCGCATCGACAATGGAGGTGAAGAACATGGTCCACTCGAAATCAATGTCTCCAACCTCCCTCGGGATCTGGTTGAAGCTCTGCCGGAGGTGGGAGTTAAAGGTCTTTCTGACAGGGGGCTCTGCCAAATGTTCCCAACAGACCCTCACAGTATGTTTGGACCTGCCGAGTCTGTCCAGCTTTCTCCCCCGCCATTGGATCCAACTCACTACCAGGTGGTGATCAGTTGACAGCTCCGCCCCTCTCTTCACCCGAGTGTCCAAGACATACGGCTGGAGGTCAGATGAAACAACTACAAAGTCGATCATCGATCTTCGGCCTAGGGTGTCCTGGTGCCACGTGCACTGATGGACACCCTTATGCTTGAACATGGTGTTCGTTATGGACAAACTGTTGCTAGCACAGAAGTCCAATAAAAGAACACCGCTCGGGTTCAGATCCGGGGGGGCGTTCCTCCAAATCACGCCCCTCCAGGTGTCACTGTCACGGCCCACGTGAGCGTTGAAGTCTCCCAGTAGAACGACGGAGTCCCCGGTCGGAGCACTTTCCAGCACCCCTCCCAGAGACTCCAAGAAGGCCGGGTACTCTGCACTGCCATTTGGCCTGTAAATGCAAACAACAGTGAGAGACCTATCCCCGACCCGAAGGCGCAGGGAAGCGACCCTCTCATTCACCGGGGTGAACTCCAACACATGGCGGCTGAGCTGGGGGGCTATTAGCAAGCCCACACCAGCCCGCTGCCTCTCACCGCAGGCAACTCCAGAGTAGTGGAGAGTCCAGCCTCTCTCGAGGATTTGTGTTCCAGAGCCCAAGCTGTGTGTGGAGGTGAGCCTGACTATCTCTTGTCGGTATCTCTCAACCTCCCGCACAAGCTCAGGCTCCTTCCCCGCCAGCGAGGTGACATTCCATGTCCCTAGCGCCAGATTCCGTGTCCGGGGATTGGGTCGTCGAAGCTGCCGCCTTTGACTGCCACCCAATCCACATTGCACCAGCCCCTTACGGTTCCTCCCGCAGGTGGTGGGCCCACGGGAGGTCGGCCCCACGTTGCTCCTTTGGGCTGAGCCCGGCCGGACCCCATGGAGAAATACCCGGCCACCAGACGCTCACATGTGAGCCCCAACCCCGGGCCTGGCTCCAGGGTGGTGCCCGGTTGCGTCAAACCGACGACGTCACGGTCCTTGATTTTGTGCTATCCATAAGGGGGTTTTAACCGCTCTTTGTCTGGGCCGTCACCTAGGACCTGTTTGCCTTGGGAGACCCTACCAGGGGCATATAGCTCCCGACAACATAGCTCCTAGGATCATTCGGGCACTCAAACCCCTCCACCACGATAAGGTCAAGGAGGGGGTTTTGCACATCGAGAGACTGAAATTTTTGCCCATTCCTCCTTGCAAAACAGCTCGAGCTCAGTGAGGTTGGATGGAGAGCATTTGTGAACAGCAGTTTTCAGTTCTTTCCACAGATTCTCGATTGGATTCAGGTCTGGACTTTGACTTGGCCATTCTAACACCTGGATATGTTTATTTGTGAACCATTCCATTGTAGATTTTGCTTTATGTTTTGGATCATTGTCTTGTTGGAAGACAAATCTCCGTCCCAGTCTCATGTCTTTTGCATACTCCATCAGGTTTTCTTCCAGAATGGTCCTGTATTTGGCTCCATCCATCTTCCCATCAATTTTAACCATCTTCCCTGTCCCTGCTGAAGAAAAGCAGGCCCAAACCATGATGTTGCCACCACCATGTTTGACAGTGGGGATGGTGTGTTCAGGGCGATGAGCTGCGTTGCTTTTACGCCAAACATAACGTTTTGCATTCTTGCCAAAAAGTTGGATTTTGGTTTCATCTGACCAGAGCACCTTCTTCCACATGTTTGGTGTGTCTCCCAGGTGGCTTGTGGCAAACTTTAAACAACACTTTTTATGGATATCTTTAAGAAATGGCTTTCTTCTTGCCACTCTTCCTTAAAGGCCAGATTTGTGCAGTATACGACTGATTGTTCTCCTATGGACAGAGTCTCCAACCTCAGCTGTAGATCTCTGCAGTTCATCCAGAGTGATCATGGGCCTCTTGGCTGCATCTCTGATCAGTCTTCTCCTTGTATGAGCTGAAAGTTTAGAGGAACGGCCAGGTCTTGGTAGATTTGCAGTGGTCTGATACTCCTTCCATTTCAATATTATCGCTTGCACAGTGCTCCTTGGGATGTTTAAAGCTTGGGAAATCTTTTTGTATCCAAATCCGGCTTTAAACTTCCCCACTTAAACATTATCTCGGACCTGCCTGGTGTGTTCCTTGTTCTTCATGATGCTCTCTGCGCTTTAAACGGACCTCTGAGACTATCACAGTGCAGGTGCATTTATACGGAGACTTGATTACACACAGGTGGATTCCATTTATCATCATTAGTCATTTAGGTCAACATTGGATCATTCAGAGATCCTCACTGAACTTCTGGAGAGAGTTTGCTGCACTGAAAGTAAAAGGGCTGAATAATTTTGCACGCCCAATTTTTCAGTTTTTTATTTGTTAAAAAAGTTTGAAATATCCAATAAATTTCGTTCCACTTCATGATTGTGTCCCACTTGTTGATTCTTCACAAAAAAATTACAAAAATTGCAAAGTTAAGGGGGCTGAATACTTTCACAAGGCACTGTATATTCACAGCGAGAGAAGACTTTTATTAATCTTATACAAAAATAATGAGCTGAGGCTGGAGACAGACTACAGTCAGATTAAGACCACGTCAGAAATGGATTCAGAGACATTTAAAGCAAGAACACAAACAGTAAGTACCCCAACTTTGCTAATGTTTAAAGCCAACAGAGAATATTTCCCATCCTGTTAGAAATCCTGTCAGATTAGTTAAAGAACAACTGCACTGATTTCCACAGTCTAAAATGTAGAAATAGTTAATTAGACCACATAAATTATTTTCTAATTATTTTGTCATCAATTAAATACAAAGCTAACAATTTGTATTAGTTGGAGGAGTTAACACCAATAATAATAATAATAATAATAATAATAATAATAATATAATAATAATAATAATAATAATATAATATAATATGACCCCACACCACCCCACACCTCTCACAGACTCCTCTCTCACCCCCCACCATGCCACTCCCCTCACAGACTCTCCTCTCACCCCCACCATCCCACTACCCTCATAGACTCTTCTACCCCCACCACCATCCCACTCCCTCACAGACTCTCCTCTCATCCCCCACCATCCCACCATCCCCTGCACTACTGCACCTTTGCTACCAACTGTTTACATTTCACTGTTTGCACTACCTTAAATCTACTGCTTACCTTAAGCTAACATACAATTGTATACACCTACCTGTAAAATTCTGTTCATAGTCAGAGACATCTGTATATCACGTGTGTGTGTGTGTGTGTGTGTGTGTGTGTGTGTGTGTGTGTGCGTGGGTGTGTGTGTATATGTGTGTGTGTATGTATGTGTGTGTGTGTGTGTGAGTATGTATGTGTGTATGTGAGTGTATGTGTGTGTGTGTGTGTGTGTGCTTGTGTGTGAGTGCGTGTATGTGAGTGTGTGTGAGTGTACGTGTGCATGTGAGTGAGTGTGTGTATGTGAGTATGTGTGCATGTGAGTGTGTGTTGTGTGTGTGTGAGTGTGTGTGTGAGTATGCGGCGTATGTGTATGTGTGTATGTGAGTGAGTGTGTGTATGTGAGTGTCTGTGTGTATAGCTCTCCCGGTTTAATTCCTGTGAGTATGTGTGTATGGTGGTGTGTGTATGTGAGTGTGTGTGTATGTGTGTGTGTATGTGTGTGTGTGTGAATGAGTGTGTGCATAGCTCTCCTGGTCTAATTCCCTGGGTGTATGTGTGTATGTCAGTGTGTGTATGTGTGTATGGTTGTGTGTGTATGTGAGTATGTGAATGTCTGTGTGTACAGCTCTCCCGGTTTAATTCCCCTGCGTGTATGTGTGTATGGTTGTGTGTGTATGTGTGTATGTGTGTATGTGTGTATGGTTGTGTGTGTATGTGTGTGTGTATGTGAGTGAGTGTGTGTATGTGTGCGGCGCGATGCGTGTGTATCACATTACATTTAGAGTACATATTCAACTGTAAATGCTGTTTATAGAAAAGAGACACCTGTAATTATATTTATGGCACACACTCACCTTTTTATAGTAATAACCATCTGTATATTTATATTCATTGTACATATTACCTGTAAATCCTGTACATCTCCATATCCTGCACGTACGCAACCATTGTATATATCCTGCACTTTACTGCTATTGCACTTCTGGTTAGACCTAAACTGCATTTCGTTGCCTTGTACCTGTACTTGTGTAATGACAATAAAGTTGAATCTAATCTAATCTAATATAATAACAATATAATATATTTCATTATATATAATAAAGTGTCAGGTCTTAAGCTTTATGTTTTAGAATTTGATTAACATCTAAATCCATTATCTGTGGATTTCCCCCAGGAAATTAACTTCCATTAACGGGAGAAATGGTTGGACCACAGTTTATCTCCAATTCACATTCCAGTCCAGTAAGAGGCGGTAAATGTTCATCTCAGCTGGTTGCCAACCGCCATTAGAAAAAAGTAGAAGAAGCAGCAGCTTTTTGAGCCGTCTTTCGATTGTTAAAGATGGCAGCACATCTTAAAAAAAGAGTCTATGAAGAATTTTCGAAAGTTGTGCAGGTGGGCACGTCACTTTTCTGTGTTTTTTTTTTGTAGAATAATGTTTTTAAAATCCTCTGGAGTGAAGAAACATTGCGCTAGCTTGTGCTAAGTGTCCGAACACAAGAGCTAACAGTTGTTGGTCTTAAGCTGCTTTAAACAAAACCCGTGAATCCAGAACATTTCGGGATGTGTGTTTGTGTTAAAGAATTTGCACCGTTTCTTTCAGGGCTAAGTCTGAACGTGTTTACGTCGTATGGTCTGTTTGGAAAGAAGGATTTGTCTTTAATGTAAAGTTGACAGCGATGCAAAATCAGCATAAAACACCGTGATGGTGGAGAATCACATTGGGCGAAACTCCTCATACATGCTCTGTTGATGAAAATTAGACGATCCCTGTAGGGGCAAGCGCAGCAAACAGCGCCGGTGGCTCGTGCTATAATTCACGGTCTCTGAGCCGCGACTCAGTCAAGCCCTATGCCATACTATGCCTTTTTATGCCATCCAGTGCCTTCTATGCCATCTGTGGGTGTCAGGAAACGCGACCCTAAATTATATACATTTTTATGCCATTCCATGATTTTTTTTAAAAGTAGCCTATGCCAAAAAGAGGAATCCTTTATGAAGGCTGTGATATTAAACAGGAAAATGTCAGCTGTATGCTGAGCTGTTGACTACCACTGTGATTTTGCACAAGCTATGTGTTGGCCTAGTCATTATGTGTCAGGAAACGGCTAATGATAACGTATTGTTTTTTTATAAGCGTGAATTTGGCATAATGTAATGTTTAGGGCCTATGTTAATATCGTTTCACCTTGTATTTTACAATTTGCTTAATTAAGTTTTAATTTTGCTATAATTAGGGCATAGAATAGCATACAGGGCATAAATAGTGAGTCGTGGCTAAGAGACCGTGAGTTGCGAGTCACAGCACGAAAACTTAATACATTTTCAAAATCAGAATTCAAAGATTTATTTCCTGTGTTTTCTCCGTGTAGGGTAACATTTTAATTAAAATGTCTATGACTAGTTCTGTAAAAGCATTTAGGATTCACACAGAAACTGACTCAACTTAAGGAAGCCTGTGTAACTCATCTCCAAACCCTCCTTTTACACCTTGTTTTTAATCACCCAAATTAACATATGTAAAACGTAATTAGAGTGAGTTTGTAAATGAGGTCAAATATGCAACAAACGAGTCAAGTACCTATCAACAGAATAAAGAAGTAGATGGACAAATGAACAACTCACAACAAGCACATTATTAGGCGCCCTACTTCCCGCTGAGCTAGAGTCTTTTTAATCCTGACATGATAACTGTCCAGTCCTGGATTTATTCTCTGATTATCACAGCAGCCTGGACTGGAGGATAAAGTGCTGTTGTTCAGCTTTGACACTGACACAGAGCTTAGGAGCTGTATTTTCTGATTAAAATAAATGTTCTCTGTCCGTCCATAACGTCAGTGAAGCTCCGTATTGTTTAGCCGAGGTTCAACTGCTCTATCCTTAACCATAGTAAACTGAAGACCCGAGCGTGTCCTAGAAGTGCCGGTTCAAAAATATACTTTATTTATATATAATATATTTTGATTCTTGATCCAAATCACAAACTGTGGTCAGAGGATGTTTTTTATTTCCTTGAGAAGACTATGTTCTGAGGTTGTCTCCTTTGGGGAAGAGAACTTTAATGCCAGCAGGTCTAACTTGGTTAAATCAAGGATAAAAAAAAATGTCCTCCTTACTTTGATACATTGGTTTTTATTAGTGATGTTTGTGCTAACATGCCCACAGATTTCTCATGAAGACACTCCCACAAAGAAGCTGCGACTGTCCAAACCCAGTAAGTCCGCTGCGTTGCACGTTGACCTGTGTAAAGCCACCAACTCCACTGACGCTCTGCAGTACCTCCTGCAGTTTGCACGGAAGTCTGTGGAGGCTGAGAGTGTGGAGGGGGTCATCAGAATCCTTCTGGAGCACTACTACAAGGTAGATTATCTCACCCCTCAGTCTGGAGAAAAGGCCTATATTTTTGTAATAGAACAATCTTTTTTTACTACTTCACATAGGAGCCAGATAGCTCTGTGCGGCTGAAGATCGCCTCACTGCTGGGTCTCTTGTCAAAAACCTCAGGATTTCGGCCTGACTGTATCTTGGAAGACACTGTTAATACACTCAGCAATGAGAGTAAGATGCACCTTAGTGTGATTATGTGAAACTCTTGTCTCCTCTTGCACTCAGTCACTCAGGCAGGGTCTCCACATTGCCTTCTCAAAACTTAAACCCCCATTAGTTAATTTTTTTTAGCATTGAGGCCTCCAGGGGGACACAGCACATTAGCATCAAGGGTTTGATAATAATAATGCATAGTACTCATGTAGCGCTTTTCAAGATATCCAAAGACGCTTTACATATCCATTATTCATTCACTCCACAGTCACACACTGGTGATGGTAAGCTACATCTGTACCACAGCTGCCCTGGGGCAGACTGACAGACATTTTGCCACAGACACTGACGGGCAAGTACACAACAACTGTATGAACTGTGGTCAGAGCGGCAATCGAACCACCAATCTTCAGGTTATAGGATGACCGCTCTACCACTGAGCTTTATAAAAAAATACAATGTCCAGGTCATGAGTGTTTCAGCTGAGAAAAAATAAGTCATAAATTAATGCCCTTTCTATTTGAGGTGGATTCCAGACTTAGCTCCACCAGGGTGGACATAAATAATTTATATAGATCAGAACTAGTTTCTTATGATCTATTGTTACAAGCTTTTTAAAGTTCTTTAATTTGACATAGTCTTCCATATTGCTTTTTTAAATCCTCTAATTGGAATATTCTCAAAATATTGTTCTATTTACTTCAAATAAATATCTCTAATACTCTTTTACATTCTCTGTTACTTTAATTTTCACCCTTAGGCCAGACCTTAGGGTGATAATGACTCTGGGTGTAACCCAGTAACCGGGCAGGGAGCATCACTCAGCTGCTTGAACACACCAACAAAGTATCTGCATGCACTGTCCACATTGCTTTCACCCAAAACACCATCACCCTTGTGATTGTCGTTTAAAAGGAAAGACTATACATAATATCAACAAAGCTCTGTGTAAGTTGTGCTTTATTTACTTTTAAAATCCCCACACATGAAAATATCTTTTGATATATTTTATCTAGACACAAGACACTTAACCCTCTTTGCCTCCAGTGTCTGTGGCACTGGTGTGTGATCAGTGATGGTCAGAGAGTCCTTGGTTCACGTCTCTGTAGGGGTGTGCCGGTTTCAGAATTGGTGATGACGGTTACGTGATGGATGACGTGAGTCAAATGTGACGGTTCATAACATAACCGTCGGGGGGGGGGGTTTGAATAAACGAGCAGACACTGATTAGCTACTTGCTCTACGTTTATTTAAAATTAACAGCAAGACAACTAGCAGTGAATGTGCTTATTAAATGGATCACACACAGTGAACAAATCCTTAAAAAAAAAAAAAAAAAACTTTGCAATGATTTTTTTTTAAATAAATCACACACAGTAAACAAAACCAAGTTCCGTGACAGGAACACCAACATGTTCACTTTACTCGGTTTTAGTGACGATCTGACAGGGGTAGCTATGTTCCCCGCAGTGCTAAAAACTCGCTCTGATGCTGTGCTTGTAGCACAAATACACATGTATTTACGTGCCAATTTTGCTAAGAGCGGATAGCGTGTTTCATTGTCTCGCCACCATGCTAGTGGATCTGCCGTAGAGTCAATTGGTTGTTCTTGGAGATAGCGGGTTAACTCCGTGTCAGCGCGCGCTCTGATCGGTAAAGGGGCAGAGATTTCAGACCTCCGTTTATTAAGAAGATCTCCAAGATTTCTCTTCTTGGGAGGGGGTGGTGCACAGACCTCTCCCGAATCATCTCCAGCAGCAGCAGCCTCCGAAGCACCACTAACTCCGCCTCCGTTTCCCTCGTCAGCTGATACAATTTCCCCCCGGAGTGCATCTTTTGTCTCCCCCAATCCATCCCCCCCATTGCCTCTGTATCGTGGGTCAAGGAAAGATGACTTACATGCAATTGGTTGATGAAACGTTTATTAAAATTAAGATAAAATTTGTACAAAACGAAATTTGTTTTTAAGAAAGGTTTTCTACAAAGCAAAATTTAATGAAGTGGTAAATATCATGTCTGACGATTTACAAAACTTCATTAAGTGGTAAAAACCATGTCTCCCGATATATTGCGCATCTTATGATCCTATCTAAAAAATGAAAATAATTTTTGATAAAAAATGTTTGTAAAAAATCTTTTAATGACACGGTTTTGGCGGTTATAGAGTTCTAATGACGGTGTTCAACTATAACCGCTGATCACATGGTTATATACTAACCGTCACACACCGTCTCTGTCAGTCTGCCCCACCTGTGGCTACAGATGTAGCTTACCACCACCAGTGTATGACTGAAGTGAATGAATTATTGATATGAGCACTGTCCACTGTTGTCTTGAAGGAGGCCGAGACCCAGAGGCTCTCAGGAAACATTTATGAGATTTGAGATTTATTTAATAAAGATTGACTTGGCAGGAGAAAACATTACATGCCAATCCTGAAACGATCACGGCATCAGAAAAAAAATAAAACATTCACAATAAAGTTAGCATTATAAATAACCCTTTACAAAAACTAACATTAAATTACAAGGAGACATTTATAAAAGATACATTTTAGTGTTATGAAGTACATGTGTATATTTTTTTAAGTCTCTTCTCTGCTTCTGTTATCTAAAACTGGCTTCTCCTTTTGCCGCTGCATAGGAAGCCTACAGTCCCTGACAAAAGTCTTGTCGCTTATCTATTGTGTAGAAACACCTGCTATTAACCTGACTTTTAATTAATCAATTGGTGTTAGAAATAGCTCATATGAAAAGCTAAAACCCTCCCAAATGATGTTTAATGAACTGAAATAAATTAGTTTCACTGAAAAAAGATTTATCATTTAATCAAGACAGAAAGGTCAAATTTTGGCAAGACAAAAGTTTTGTCGCCTATACAGAAATAGAACAAATTTACCGCAAATACAAAAATATGTCAGCAAATTAAGTAGTGGTGCTGTGAGATCCAAATTTAATATCTTGTGTGACTTCCATGAGCTTGAAGGACTGCATCCATGCGGTTTGGCAAGGATTCATACAATTTATTGATGAAGTCTTTAGGAATAGCAAAGAAAGCAGTCTTGCATGCCTCCCAGAGTTCATCAATATTCTTTGGTTTCGTCTTCCATGCTTCCTCTTTCATCCTACCCCACATATGCTCAATGATGTTCATGTCTGGTGACTGGGCTGGCCAATCCTGGAGCATCTTGATCTTCTTCGCCTTGAGGAACTTTGATGTGGAGGTGGAAGTATGCGATGGAGCACCATCCTGCTGCAGAATTTGGCCTCTTTTATGGTTGGGAACATAAGAGGTAGCTAAGATTTCTTGGTATTTTAGACTATTGATGTTGCCTTCCACCCGGCAGATCTCTCGCACACCCCATACTGGATGTAACCCCAGACCATGATTTTTACGCCACCAAACTTCACTGTTTTCTGGGTGAATCTCGGATCCATGCGGGCTCCAGTAGGTCTCCTGCAATATTTGCGGCGACTGTGGTGTAATTCAACAGAAGATTCATCAGAAAAATCCACCTTCTGCCACTTTTCCAGTGTCCATCCTTTTAGGGCGTACTCACACTAGGCACGGTTGCCATGAACCGGGCCAGAGGACGATTGTCCCCTCCCACTCCCCTCTGGCCTGCACTCACATAGGCTTTCAGCATTCGTGCCGGAGCACGCTTACGTCATTATGGTGCGACGGTTTCGGGATAAACAGGAAGAGCGGCGCTCTCTGAACACAACGGAGTCCATCGCTCTGTTTTATTTGTGGATAATTTTGTGTCGTTTGGTACACGGTGGTCCACAGCCCTCTCACAGCCTGTTGTTAAACAGATTTGTCGCCTTAGTGGCGCGAAAATTTTCACGTAATCGTGCTGCTCGTATGAGGAGGTTTGCAAGGTACCAGCTGAAGTGCAGCAAGGACTTTGCAGCTTTGATTACGGACTACAGTTCCGTACATCGACATGGTAAGAATTAATATAATGAAATGTCATTGAATACAATTGAAAAGTGTATTGTGAAATTTGAAATACAATATGTGTATAATGTTTTTTTGTAATTACGACAGTAGCGTTCTAAAGGTAATAATCATGTAACTTAATATAATTTGCTGGTTAATATTAGCTACATTCTTGTATTAAGACACCCGTATTCAACGGGACACATAACCTATTATGTATGCACTGGAGTAGTAGTTTGTTGTTTATTTAATTTCACTTCAAAGTGCTGTAAGGTAATTGTGTATGCATAAACTATATACAGTTAACAATATTTTTCCATTCTGCTGCAGGACCATATGGATTCGGCAGAGATCTGCTGTGTGGTGGCAGCATGTTCTCAGCAGCTGGACAGACTGTGAGTGGAAGGCTAATTTCAGAATGAGAAGGACATCATTCTTGCAGTTGTGCAACAGCCTGCAGCCGCACCTTCAAAGACAGACCACTTCATTCAGAAAACCAGTGCCCTTGGACCAACGTGTTGCAATATGCATATGGAGACTGGCCACAAATGTAGAGTTCAGAACCATCTCCCATTTATTTGGGATTGGTCAGCACTTCTCACAAAAAAAAAAAAAAAAAAAAAAAGTATTTCACATAACACAACCATATGCAGTGGTGAAACAAAATAGGCTACCTTGTGTGTGTGGTGTATAATTTATGGAAGTGTGTGGTATATATTGTAGAGGTTCGAGGTCGAATTATAAAGTGTAGAGGTTTGAGGTAGTGTTAGGTTAAAGTGCATAGTAAATATATGCTACGGTATATTAAACAACTTCTGAAAGCAAATAAGAGTATTAACAACAACAACAGCCTCATCCTGGCTTCAAATACGCACAGAAGACGTTAGATTCATGAGTTTGTTTGGACAAGACCTCAGTCCCATATGCCTGAGAGAAACCTGCCCTGGTGCATAGACACTGCAAGACTGGGTGTTACATGATGAAATGTTATGATTAAAATACATTTTTCATTTACATTTTCACTTCACTTTTTCTCCAACACATAATAGCAAAGAATAATCATGAACTGAATTGTCAACTTTGTCAATTCTTTTAACATGCCAAGGGGAATGAATGTATTGTAATGCCTTTACTGTAGCCCAATGATAAAGATGTAATATGTTGTCATTAAAGTACACTTTTAAACCAAGGAGAACAGGCACAGATGATTTACACTTTGGAAGCAAAAGTTAAATTTACAACTTAGGTAAAGCCTAAATCAAGTCTAAGTGCATTACCACATTGCAACATGCATAAAATGAACGGTCTGCAGACTAGCATTTAGAGAAAATAACAGGTAGGTACATTAAGAATCCAAAGAGTGACATTTCCTGTCGTGAAAAACACTAGTATTGCCAGAATCAAAAGAGAGTGTAGACTTGAGTTTTCCACACCAGACTAGTGTAAATGTCAGCACAGCTATAAATAATCCACTCAAGTACAGATTCAAGTTGTTTTGGAGCGTCGCATGGAGCGTCGCAAAACCGTGACGTCACGCGCCTTGTTCCATGCTCCAGCACGGTTGGCGCTCACACTACATGCGAACCGAGCCCAACTAACCGTGCTCTGGCCCACCTCTTCCAAGCGGGCCAGGGCGGCTAACGAGCAGCGCCGGGCACGGCCGGAGCACTCACACTAGTCAAACGAACCCGCTATGGTGGTCAAACGGCTAGTGTGAGTAGGCCCTTAGAAGGCTGTGGGCCTTGGCAAATGCCACACGGTTTTTCAATTGTCTTTTGTTTAGTGCCTGCTTCTGGGCACTGATTCGACCATGGAGGCCATTTCGAGACAGAATCCGACAAACTGTTCTGGTTGACACAGGGACTTCAGGTGACCAGGTCTTGTGGAGCTCTGCTGCAGTGGAAAATGGGCTGGCCTTGGATTTTCGAGCCAACATACGGTCCTCTCGAGCAGTTGTCTTGCGGGGTCTGCCTGACCTGGGCTTGTCAGAAACGTCTCCAGTGTCTTCAAATGTTTTTTTAATCCTCTGTACTTGACGCTGAGACACATTGAAGGTGTCTGCCACATCAGCAGTGGATCTGGTCTTCAGCCTCTTGATAATCAAAACTTTAGTCTCAGGGTGAATCTTAGGCATGTTTGCAGAGGTCTAGTTGCAGTTGATGTGAAGGTCTAGTGTACTGGGGTTGTTTTTATACACACCTGAGACCTAATTGATCCATTATTAGTCACAGGTGAAGCTCATATGACAAGGCGACAACACTTATGTCTTTGCAAAAATTGACTCAATGGGCTTTACCAAGCTGTGAATATTAGAATACTTTTTGACAGTTTTGTTTTGCACTGAAACATTATTACAAAAGCTGTTAGGATTAAAATGAGCCATTTCTTGTAAAAAAATCTTGATTAGAAATATATTTCAGCGGCACTTCAGGTCAATTTGTACACAAGGGACAAGACTTTTGTCAGGGACTGTAGAATAAATAGCTTCCATAAGCTATTTTTCTTTCTCTTGTTGTTGGAAGTCACCGCTTTCCATCTAAATCTTTAAAATTTTCTACACGCAATTTACTGTTAAACTCATTTTTCATCCATCAATGGCCCATCCACAACACATTCACTCTCACATACACACCTGTCTTTAACTCTTTAGGTGAACCTTCTCATTATTAGCCCCTTCACTTTTGTGGACTTTTCTTTTTTCACCGCGCAGTGACCAATTTTACGTAGGCCTACGTTTTTCGCTATAGTCACAGTGACTTCGAACTCCGTTACTCTCACTTTTGTTGTTAGTACAGTTCTTGATGAGTTCCTACTCGAGTTTTCCTTGCCTATCACGCACCATTAAACCAACATTTCTAGCCTTCTCAGACATTTTAATGTGGCGTATTAGGAGGTTTGTTATCTTCACAGAGTAAATCCTGTACTTCCCAGACAAGCTATTTTTAGAAACCTAAACCTTTTTATTATATTCGGTTATCCTCTCCTATGCCACAGAAATACATGAAAATATGAAGATATTGTGTAACCGACAAACAATTTAAGCAGTCTTCCCTAAACAGTACTTCACGTAACCTTTTTCCCCCCAAAAAATAAAAAATTTAACAACTGTTTACCGTCCATGACAAGTTACTAGGTAGGAAGGAATTAGTCCGTGGCAAGTTATGTCTATGATCATGTTTGGATTAGCATGAAGGACATGACATGATCAGGGCTGACATGACCTGAATGGGACAAGAAGCAACACGTAATTATTATCCATAAGAAATTTTAAATTATTATAACAGTCCTGGATGACTCAGAACCTCCACGTGCACTATTCACTTTGTTTACTGTGAATGAAACAAAGCTTCTCTTTTCAGACTTCAGCATCTGACTGGAGTCTTAGATTTCTCCAAAAAGAGGCGGTGGTGGTTAAGTAGCTTCTAGGGGATGTCTGATGTATTTATGCTTGTGTCTGTGCGCAGAGTCTCACCAGGTCTTGGCACAGCTGCTGGACACACTCCTGCTGATTGGTTCACAGCTGCCTGACAGTGCCTCAGTTCGACAGAGGCTCACCGAGGTGTCCTGTAAGGTAACACTGCTAACTTATACCACCCAGCTCTCTATCAAACAGAAAGCAACCCCTCTCACCCTTTTTCTCTGTCTGGGTTTTCTTCAAGCACCTGTCTGATACGTATTTCGGGGTGAGGAACAAATGTCTGCAGCTGCTTGGCTGTGTAGGAATGACTGAGAGTACTCTGCCTAAAGAAGTTCCAACCACATTGCAAGGTTTGTCCATAGATTGTAAAAAAAATGGATGTAATCCGCCCATTGGTCCCTCATTCACCGTTATTGTCGTTATGAAAGGGCAATAAAATGGCAGTTGCATCCGGGCTTTTTGGCTTTTACTGCATAGTAAAACAATAGTTTTCAGATAGCATAAGCGGACATATTAATCAAAAATTCACTTCCCCCAGAGTTGTCACGTAGTAAAAACTTAGCTCTAGAGACCGGAGCCATCTTTTGTACCAGGCTGTAAACATGAGTTTTACACTTGTAAAGTCGCCATTGGGTTTCTCCTTATATTTCCGCTTTTGGAGCCTGCCCTCTGGTGGACGGTGGTATATCGCTATATCTTATATTCGCTGTAAAATCGCCGTATGGCGGCGCCCTTACACAAGGACCATTTAAGAGGTTCTATGGGAGAGGCTTGGGGTTGTCATTCCCTTATTTTGAATGTTGTTATTTCATTGATTGTCAACTGTTTTAAAGTGCTATAAATTATGCCATACTTTACTATAAAGTAAATTAAATGATTTTATGCTTGAGTCAGGAGGCTCAAACACTTTTTCCTTCAAAACATCAAAATCAACATGGAACTGAAATTTCATTAAATTAACTACTTTGTATTCTTGTCGGTGAGTACTAAGTATTTTGGATTGGAGTGTTGTTTGGAGTTTTTGGAGTTTTTACAGCTATATTCATTTATCTGATCACAGTTATTTTTGCATCAACACCTATTTCAATATTTCAATGCATGCAAAAGAAGCCTAATGAGTTAATAGGCATTTTCAGGGTGGTAAAGTTGTTAGAACTGTTTCCTCACAGCTCCAAATGGGTCAGATTTCTCCAACCAACATCAAACAACATGCGCTTTTGTAGAGCAGTGCCATATCAAACTGCTCACAGTATTACCGGTGTAATTTTTCTGGTGATTAAAAAATCAGTCATAAAACATTACCACAGGCAGCAGCAACAATTAATGAAACAGTCATTAAGGAGAACTGCGCTCTGAATCTTTCAAACTTTGTCTGCACAAATGTTTCAGTGCACAAGTTTATTTATTTGGATAAAAACATTTATTACAGTATTTGTCTTACTCAATAAGACAACAAACATAAATATGCATTAATCATCCATGTTAATTGATTAAGACCTTAAATATAGAATGTGTGATTCATTATTAAACTAATTTAGTTTGTGCCTATGGTGTTCCAGGAGGAGTAAGGGATGTCCAGGGTATCATCAGTGACCACTTCGGAGACCAGGACCCCCGAGTCCGGACTGCAGCTCTTAAAGCCATGGTAGGAGCTTGTTCTATTTGAGCAATGATCAGTCAGTAGTATACTCATTTGACTTGTGTGTTTTATCCAGCTGCAGCTGCACGACAGAGGCGTGACCATTCATCAGATAATTTATGATCAGGTAACCACATGTGCCCCCTGGACATTCAGACCTCAGAACGCAGACAATATGATCTATCCTTGTATGTGTGTGAATTCATGTCTGTAGGCCTGCAGGCTGCTGTCAGATGACTATGAGCAGGTCCGTTCTGCCGCAGTCCAGATAGTGTGGGTGCTCAGCCAGCTGTACCCAGAAAGGTACCGTATTGTCACTGAGTTGTACAGGTAGGGCTGTGCCAAATATCGAATGTTATGTTACACCTCCATAAAATGAATGTTGAGCTTGATGATATACAGTGTTGGGCAAGCTATTTGGATAGTGAGCTAAGCTACACTTTACGTTAAACGAAGCTTCAGTACACTAAAGCTACCCCTCAGAGAAATGTAGCAAGGTAAACTACATCATCATGGCAAAAGTAGTTTACTAAATTTAAGATTTTTTTATTACTTTATTATTACTTCATTCCAAGTAAGTGCTATCAATGTTCAGTTAAACTGTTAATTTAAAATGACACATGTTGTTCAAAGAAAAGGAATCATTTATTGTTCTATCATCTGTCAAAATTGAGCAAGAGTGTGTATGTAGCCTTCAATAGCCTACATAAAAGACAACAGCAACATCTCCAACAGCTCTTATCCACCCAAAGTCCTGGTTCTGGTCCTGATCTGGCCATATAATCTACCAAAGAAAATTTTTATTAATGTGCATAAAGACGCCAAGAAAAGATGGAAAAATCTCCAAAAGGCCTCAAATGACAGATTAGACATCCTTATAAGTCAAAAAAAGTTAGATTTTATTTCCATCATTTACACTTTCAAAATAACAGAAAACAAAAAAATGGTGTCTGCAAAGGTTTGGGTACCCTGCAGAGTTAATACCTTGTACTGCCCCCTTTGGCAAGTATCACAGCTTGTAAACTCTATTCTTGTAAGGTCTATCCATAGATTTTCAATTAGGTTGAGGTCAGGAGATTGTGAAGGCCATGGCAAAACCTTTAGTTTATGCCTCTTGATGTAATCCACTGTTGATTTTGAGGTGTGTTTAGGATCATTATCCATTTGTAGAAGCCATCCTGTCTTTAACTTTAGCTTTTTCACAGATGGCATCAAGTTAGCATCCAAAATTTGCTGAAATTTTATTGAATCCATTTTACCTTCTACTCGTGAAATGTTCCCTGTGCCACTGGCTGCAATACAACCCCAAAACATGATCGATCCACCCCCAAACTTAACAGTTGGACAGAGGTTCTTTTCATTAAATTCTGTGCCCTTTCTTCTCTAAACATACATTTTACATTTACATTTAGTCATTTAGCAGACGCTTTTATCCAAAGCGACTTACAAGTGAGGATAACAATGGAAGCAGTTTTAACAACACAAGGTACAAAAAGCATAAGTGCACAAAAACTAGTCAGTTTAAACCCAGCGCAGTATACAATGCTAAGGATGAGAGAATTGTTTTTTTTTTTTTTTTTTAAAGAAAGGAATCGATTAGAAAGGAAGTAGAACTCAGTGTTTGTTAATCAGGTGTTGACGGAAGAGATGTGTTTTCAGGCGTTTTTTAAGGATGGCTACAGAATCTGCTTGTAGCAGCAGGTAGATCATTCCACCAATGTGGAACAGATCCAGAGAAGGTACGTGAGAGTGATTTTTTTTTACCTTTTTGGGACGGTACCACCAGACGTTGTTCATTTGCAGAGCGCAGGGATCTGGTAGGAACGTAGGTCTGTATTAGTGAGTGAAGATATGAGGGTGCAGAACCAGTGGTGGTCTTGTAGGCCAAGAGCATAGCTTTGAACTTGATGCGGGCGTCAACCGGGAGCCAGTGTAACCTAATGAATAGAGGAGTTGCGTGCGCTCTCTTTGGTTCATTAAAGACCACTCTTGCCGCTGCATTCTGGATCAGCTGCAGAGGTTTGGTTGTGCAGGCAGGGAGTCCAGCCAGTAGAGCATTGCAATAATCCAGTTTGGACAAGACAAGAGCCTGGACTAGAATTTGCGTAGAGTGCTCTGATAGGAAAGGTCTAATTTTCATCCTCTACAACAATAATGTTGTAGAGGATGAATCTACAGGACCGGGTGGTGCTGGCGACATGACTTGTGAAGTTTAGCTGATCATCAATTACCACTCCCAGATTTCTGGCAGTGCTGGATGGTGTAATGGTTGATGGGCCTAGTTGAATGGAGAGGTTGTGGCGGGTCTTTGGATTGGCCGGAATCACAAGCAGTTCTGTTTTTGCAAGGTTCAGCTGCAGGTGATGGTCCTTCATCCAAAGTGAGATGTCACTCAGACATGCCGAGACGCGAGCAGAGACCGTCGGATCGTCAGGTTGAAATGACAGGTGGAGTTGAGTGTCATCTTCAGCAGTGATAGGAAAAGCCATGCTTCTGGATGACAGAGCCAAGGGATGTCATGTATATGGAAAAGAGTAGCGGTCCAAGCACTGAGCCCTGTGGCACCCCTGTATTGAGATGTTGGGACTCAGAGACCTTGTTTCTCCAGGATACTCTGAATGACCTATCCGAGAGGTAAGACTTGAACCATTGCAACGCCATTCCAGAGACACCCATCGCCCTGAGAGAAGACCGGAGGATGTGATGATTAACGGTGTCAAAAGCAGCAGACAGATCCAGTAAGATGAGTACAGATGACTTGGATGTTGCTTTTGCCAGTCTCAGAGCTTCGATGACTGAGAGCAGGGCAGTTTCGGTGGAATGACCGCTCTTGAACCCAGACTGGTTCTGGTCCAGGAGGTTGTTCCGTGTGAGAAAGGATGAGAGCTGAGTAAACACAACTCGCTCCAGAGCTTTGGAAATGAAGGGAAGGAGGGAAACCGGTCTGTAGGTTTCTAGCAGAGTAGGGTTAAGAGTGGGTTTCTTCAGTAGTGGTGTAATGCGGGCCTCTTTGAAAGCTGTGGGGAAGGACCCAGTGGAGAGAGATGAGTTGATGATGTGGGTGAGAGCAGGCACGACAGATGGAGAGATGGCCTGAAGGAGATGTGTGGGGATGGGATCCAGTGGGCAGGTAGTAGGGTGGTTAGAACTAATGACCTTGGAAACATCTGCTTCAGTTAGAGGAGAGAAGGAAGTGAGCAAACGCATATCAGGGGTCTGAATGAGCTTGACAGGTGGTGGCGCAGAGAACTGACTGCTGATGGCGGTCGTTTTCTTTATAAAGAAAGACGCAAAATCATCAGCTGTTAAATCCGATGAAGGTGGGGTAGCAGGCGGACAAAGGAGGGCGGAAAAGGTTTTAAAGAGAGTGCGCGAGTCAGGTGAGTTGATTAACCTAGAATGGTAGTAGACAGTTTTTGCAGAGGTGACATCAGCGGAGAAAGTAGAGAGGAGAGACTGGTAGATACAGAGGTTAGTAGGATCTTTTGACTTGCGCCATTTTCTCTCAGCTGACCGGAGGCTGGCGCGGTGCTCGCCTAGAACATCGGATAACCAGGGGGCAGACGAGGATGTACGGGCTGGTCTAGATGTAAGAGGGCATAAGTTGTCCAAGCAGGATGAAAGCGTGGAGCACAGAGTGTCGGTGGCGTTGTTTGTGTTTGATCATTCCGGCCAAAAAGTTCTATTTTAACCTCATCGGTCCACAGAACTTGTTTCCAAAATGCATCAGGCTTGTCACAAAAATCAGCGTTTGTTCAGGACGTAGAAGAGGTTTTCTTCTGATGACTCTTCCATGAAGTCCATATTTGTACAAGTATCTCTTTATAGTGGAATAGCGTACCACAACTCCAGTGTCTGCCAGATCTTTCTGGAGGGATCGTGCAGTCAAACGTGGGTTTTGACTTACTTTTCTCACAATCCTGCGAGCCGTTCTGTCTGATATTTTTCTTGGTCTTCCAGATCTTGATTTAACTTCCACTGTTCCTGATGACTGCCATTTCTTAATTACATCCCAAACAGAGGATATTGGCATTTGAAAACGCTTTGCTATCTTTTTATAGCCTTCTCCTGCTTTGTGAGCGTCAACTATTTTCAGTTTCAGTTTTCTAGACAACTGCTTAGAAGAACCCATGGTGCTGATTATTGAGGCAAGGTCAAGACCACAAAGTGGTGTTTTACTGCAGCGAACGGTGAACAATAAAAGTCGGTTATAAGACGCTGTGCCACTAGAGCAGTGTTTTTTATAAACTGTGTTTTAGGCAGATATTAATAGAAGAGCGTGTGGGTTGATGCAGACCTACGGCTGCAAACCCATTACGGTGATGTATGCTTCGCTACCAAAAAACTATTTGCTTCAGAAAACAGCAACGCTACCACAACGCTACTGAGGAATGTAGTTACTTGCTTATCACTGTTGATATAGCTTTGGCCATTTCTATTTGCTATAGTCACTGATCAGTGAGGCACAGATTGCATACTTCAATAAAGTGTGAGCTGCTATTAGTCCTCAATGAGGACTGGGCGGAGTGGTAATCGGGATGCTCGGAAATTTTCCCGGTGGGCCGGTGCGATGGCGTCACAGTCCAAACGTCCAGAATTAAATTTGTTTATTGTTTCTGCAGGCTATTTCTATGTTTCTATTTTTCAAAAGAAGGATCTTTGTGTTAATTAGTCCGTCTTGTGTGATTTTTATGTTATACTGTTTTACAGCATCTGTTTATAGTCACCCAGTTTCTCTGCACTGTGGCTGCACTTTGTTTGGCAATTTTGATAGATATATGCCAAATGAGCAACAACCTTGCGCGCTCTCCCCGCGCCATGGCGTGAAACAGCGGCCAAACTAAGCAAACTTCCACACAACACAAGTATCTGTGGTCTGTGCGCTGTGTGCGTCTGAGACACGGTCAGCTGAGGCCTACAATGTAGACCTACAACTAGACTTTCTGAAATTTCCATTCACAGAGTCAGTCAGTTTCTTGATCTGGTCAGAATCAACCTTTTTTGCAGCCGCAACCACAGCCTCCCAGACATTGTTCAGAGAGGTGTACTGTTTACCTTCATGTCCTGCTTAAGAAGGACCCAAAGGTTCTCAATGTGGTTTAGGTCAGGTAAAGAAGGGGGCCATGTTATTAGTTTTTCATCTTTAAGGCCTTTACTGACCAGCCACGCAGTGGAGAACTTTGATGCATGTGATGGAGTGTTGTCTTGCATAAAAATCAGTCTTCTTGAAAAGATGCAGACTTTTTCCTGTACCACAGCTTGAAGAAAGTGTCTTCTAAAAATTGGCAGTAGGTCTGAGAGTTGATTTTGAGTCTGTTTTCAATCCGAAAAGGTCCAACTAGCTCATCTTTAATAATACCTGCCCATACCACCTTGCTGTTGTCAAGTCAAAGTGGAGCTCTGTGTCCGTTAATGATCTAACCACAGGCCCATCCATCTGGTCCGTTAAGAGTCACTCATCTCATCAGTCCACAAAACCTTTGAAAAATCTGTCTTCAGATATTTCTTGGCCCATTCTTGACGTTTCAACTTGTGTGTCTTGTTCAGAGGTGGTCGGGTTTTTTCTTACCTTTGCCATGTCTCTGAGAACTGAACACCTCGTACTTCTTGACACTCCAGGTAGGTTGCAGTTGTAGAATATGGCAGCACCGGAGGATAATGGGTTCCTGGTAGCTTCACGTTTAATTCTTCAAAAATCTTTGGCGGTTAATTTGCGTCTTTTCTTCTCGACTTGTTCTTGCGACCCTGTTGACTATTTGCTACAAAACGTTTGATGGTTCTGTGAGGATATATATTTTAGATATTTCAAGGGTGCTGCATCCCTGTGAAAGACATTTACAATTTTTGACTTTTCAGAGTTGGTTAAATCTCTCATTTGGCCCATTTTTCCTGAGGAGAAGAAGCTGCCTAATAATTATGCACATCTTGATATAGGGTGTTGATCTCCTTAGGCCAGACCCTCCCTCTTTACACAAATACACATCAACTGATAAGGATTAAGGAATAAGGATTCAAGTTTATACAGCTTGGAGTTGGAAATTATGGATAAAATGATGATATGGACACCGGAAGTAAGGGATGCCGTCAAGCTGAAGAAGGAGACCTACCGAGCCTGGTTGGCCCGTGGGACTCCTGAGGCAGCTGATAGGTACCGGCAGGCCAAGCGGACTGCAGCCCGGGTGGTCGTGGAGGCTAAAACTCGGGTCTGGGAGGAGTTCGGTGAGGCCATGGAGAAAGACTATCGGTCGGCCTCGAAGAAATTCTGGCAAACCGTCCGGCGCCTCAGGAGGGGGAAGCAGTGCCCTGCCAACACTGTTTACAGCAGAGGTGGGAACCTGCTGACTTCAACTGGGGATATTGTTGGACGGTGGAAGGAATACTTCGAGGATCTCCTCAACCCCACCGACACGTCTTCCACTGAGGAAAGAGGCCGAGGAGCTCGGAGGTGGACTCCATCACCCAGGCTGAAGTCACTGAGGTAGTTGGGAAGCTCCTCAGTGGCAAGGCACGGGGTGGATGAGATGCGCCCTGAGTACCTCAAGTCTCTGGATGTTGTAGGGCTGTCTTGGTTGACACGCCTCTGCAACATCGCGTGGCGATCGAGGACAGTACCTCTGGACTGGCAGACCGGGGTGGTGGTCCCTCTTTTCAGAAGGGGACCGGAGGGTGTGTTCCAACTACAGAGGATCACACTCCTCAGCCTCCCGGGAAAGTCTATGCCAGGGTACTGGAGAGGAGAATCGACCGATAGTTGAACCTCAGTTCAGGAGGAACAATGCGGTTTCGTCCTGGTGTGGAACACTGGACCAGCTCTATACCCTCTCCAGGGTGCTGGAGGGTTTATGGGAGTTTGCCCAACCAGTCCACATGTGTTTTGTGGATCTGGAGAAGGCATTCGACTGTGTCCCTCGTGGCACCCTGTGGGGTGCTCTGGGAGTATGGGGTCCGGGGCCCTTTGCTAAGGGCTGTCGGTCCTGTACGACGAGCAGAGCTTAGTTCGCATTGCCGGCAGTAAGTCAGACCTGTTCCCAGTGCATGTTGGACTCCGGCAGGGCTGCCCTTTGTCACCGGTCCTGTTCATTATCTTTATGGACAGGATTTCTAGCGCAGCCAGGGGCGGAGGAGTCTGGTTTGGGGACCACAGGATCTCGTCTGCTTTTTGCAGATGATGTTATCCTGTTGGCTCCATCAAGCCAGGACCTTCAGCGTGCACTGGGGCGGTTTGCAGCCGAGTGTGAAGCGGCTGGGATGAGGATCAGCACCTCCAAGTCTGAGACCATGGTTCTCAGTCGGAAAAGGGTGGCTTGTCCCCTTCAGGTTGGTGGAGAGATCCTGCCTCAAGTGGAGGAGTTCAAGTATCTTGGGGTCTTGTTCACGAGTGAGGAAGGAGGAGCGTGAGATTGACAGGCGGATCGGTGCAGCTTCTGCAGTGATGCGGTCGATGTACCGGTCTGTCGTGGTGAAGAAGGAGCTGAGCTGTAAGGCAAAGCTCTCGATTTACCGGTCAATCTACGTTCCTACTCTCACCTATGGTCATGAGCTTTGGGTCATGACCGAAGAACAAGATCCCGGATACAAGCGGCGAAATGGGCTTTCTCCGCGGGGTGGCGGGCGCTCCCTTAGAGATAAGGTGAGGAGCTCGGTCACTCGGGAGGAGCTCAAAGTAGAGCCGCTGCTCCTCCACATCGAGAGGAGCCAGCTGAGGTGGCTCGGGCATCTGTTTCGGATGCCTCCTGGACGCCTCCCTAGGGAGGTGTTTCGGGCATGTCCCACCGGGAGGAGACCCCGGGGAAGACCTAGGACACGCTGGAGGGACTATGTCTCTCGGCTGGCCTGGGAACGCCTCGGTATCCCCCCGGAAGAGCTAGAGGAAGTGTCTGGGGAGAGGGAAGTCTGGGCGTCTCTGCTTAGACTGCTGCCCCCGCGACCCGGCCCCGGATAAGCGGTAGAAGATGGATGGATGGATGGATGGATGGATGATATGGTCAAAATAATCACTTAATAATTGTGCACACAGTTTAGTGTAAAAAGGTTGACATTACATTACACACTTGTTCATTTCTGTGCCAGTGCTTATGTACACACAATACTTGCAGACAAATATTTTCCCAGGCAAAGCGTGAACATTTAACCCAAGTCCACAATGTGTCGCTTTTCACTTTTTTAGCTGCAAACTTGCTAATACAGCAAATGCGTCAAAGACTAGCAAATGCCTAAACAGCGTTGAGTGCCCTCACACTGCAGCTAAACTTTGCACAAAGGTTGCCCAGGTTTTTCTTTTTTCTTTTTTATATGAAACTATTTGTATGTATGTAATATGTGCCTGTATTTCTCACAGTATTGTGCCCATCCCATCTTCCAATGAAGAGATCCGTCTGGTCGATGATGCCTTTGGTAAAATCAGTCACATGGTCAGTGATGGCTCCTGGATGGTGCGGGTGCAAGCTGCTAAAACTCTCGTAAGGAAGTGGCTCTTTTTCATCTGATGTGTTTGTGTTTGTATGTGAGTGAGACGTGACTGTGCTCCTGTTGGTCAGGGTTCGATGCTGCAGGTCAGCCCACACTTCCTGGAGCAGACGCTGGATAAGAAGCTGATGTCAGATCTGAGGGTAAGCAACCCAAGGCACAGATTTTCTCCTGGTTTGGATGGTTTGTGGCTCATGTCTCACTGATAAATAAATATTCTGTTTATGGGTCATTGACAAAATAGGTGCAAAAAACAAAAATTCATGCAGTGAGTTAAAAACATCAACAATTTGGGGCCGAATACTTTCGCAGGGCACTGTAAGATTATGTCAGGCTAGTTATCATGGATTTTGTTGGTCCAGTTCCTTCTAGTTACACACTGACATTTGGAGTTAAATATTTTCGTAGAACTACAAAAAAGTAGCTTCATAAAAACAACAGTGTATGAATGTTGTGTGCTGGTTAATTATGACAAACATTTGTAAGTTTGCCTCCCAGTTAAGTGTAGCCGAACATTTTTTGTCTGTCTCCTGTCACATATGTGTGACTAGAGCCTGTCTTCTCTGGTCTGTCTACAGAGGAAGCGTACAGCTCATGAAAGGGCAAAGGAGCTCTTTGCTTCTGGAGAGTTTTCTTCTGGCAGGAAGTGGGCAGACGATGCCCCGAAAGAGAAACTGGACACAAACACAGTTAACCTGATTGCTTCAGGGGCCTGCGGTGCATTTGTTCATGGCCTGGAGGACGAGATGTTTGGTATGTACTTATTGCATGCAAATATTATTTTAATTGAACTGAAATACATTTCAAAAGTTTGGTTTTATCAGCATTCGTTGTTATTGCAGAGGTACGTATTGCTGCTGTTGAGGCATTGTGCCAGCTTGCACGGTCCTCACCCAGCTTCGCAGAAAAGTGCTTGGACTTTCTTGTGGACATGTTCAATGACGAAATTGAAGAGGTTCGATTACAGTCCATCCATGTACTTAGAGAAATCTCCACTCACATCACTCTGAGGGAGGACCAGCTGGATACAGTGCTCGCTGTGCTTGAGGTAAATGCATCTTTAAAGTGTCTTTAAATTGTTTATTTCGTCATTCACAGATTATAATTTATGCTTTGATGGCTATATCTACTGCAGGATTCATCTCGAGACATCAGAGAAGCTCTTCATGAATTACTTTGCTACACTAATGTCTCCACTAAAGAGTGTATCCAGCTAGCACTGCTGGAGCTCCTAAAGAATCTTAACAAATATCCCACTGACCGTAATTCTGTATGGAAGTAAGTTTCTGTTCTGGATTACAATGTACTTCCTATTCTAAATATTCCAAAATTATCCTAGGTCTGCCAAATGGTCTGTGTCTGTGACAGAACCCCCTGCAGTAAAATTGGAGATGCATTGTATTGTTTGAGATATTAAGAAAAATATAGTCTTGGTTAGTCAGTATGACTTTTGCATTCAGTAATGCAAGAATAATCATCAAAACAAAAACAATAGTGTCCTGTGGAATAGGTAAAGGCGATCTCAAATTTTGTTATACCGTCCTAAAATTAAACCGCGGCATACCGTCTACAAGCCTGAAGGGGGAGAAACATTTAGAACCACCCCATGACTTCTTAGTTTTTCAGGCAATATAGCACTAAGCAGATTAAACTGTCAAAGCTGGCCTAATTGTGTGAAAATTGGATTATGTGAGCATTAAATGATTTTTTGCTGTAAGTGAAGCAGGTGCCATTAGGGCTGTGACAGTCACCATGACAACCGTGCCACCGTACCGCGATGGTGGGTTGTGACCGGCACACACAGTGACACTCCAAGACAAATATTTGTCGGTTCCTAGCTTTATTGGTTGGTAAAATAAAAGCTCACCGGCCCAAATTTCACCAATAAAATATTACCATGATAGGTCTGATTTGTCTCTAAACCAATCTTTCACAACGTAAGGCATTTTTATCTTTTTACCAAATTTAATAGTTAGGTGGCAAAAAGATGCAAGCCTATAGTTTTCTGGAGCACACTTGAACATGCTGTTAACACGAGGCTCGCTTGGCTTTTCCTCCTCTTCCTTGCCAAACTACTACACAGCTTATTTCAGTTTCCATCCAGGGCAGGGCCTTTCTGTGTGGAGTTTGCATGTTCTCCCCGTGTCTGCGCAGGTTTCTTCCAGGTGCTCCGCTTTCCCCTACCACCAAAAAACATGTGCAATAGTCCCCCCACACAAACATGGGGCTAGGACCCCCCTGCAAAAGAGATTTGTAATCTCAGTGGGATTTTTCTGCTTAAATAAAGGTTAAATAAAATTGACATAAGTTTAAAGTTGGCATCGAGCTGAGCAGCAAAACCATTATTTAGCCATTAACTAACATTGGCACTTTGAAAATATTCCATATTACACTCTTCTGTCACAATAGTTTAGTATTTTCTATACTTTTAGGGTCATGTTTTGTTTTTACACTTTCATAAATGAGGGCCTCTGTTTGAACAGGGCCTCATTTATAAAGCTTGCTTACTCCAAAAAAACATGCGTACGCCACCTTTCACGCAAAAGAAGGCTTTATAAAAGTCCAACTATACGTGGAACTGTGCGTAACCCTACACAGTTTTTGACCTTGGCGTAAGCACATTCTGGAGACTTGGCACAAAGGCGACCCTCACGGTGAGGTAATGAACTGAAGCAGATTTAAAAATTACTGTTTGATGTGTGTTTGTTTAATTTCACTTTTATTTCTCTCTAAAAACATATCAGTTTTATTTGGGTATAACCATTTAAGCAAAAGTATTGTCTTAAATAACAATTTGGCTCAATATTTATCAAAGTAACGCGGTTCATTGTGTGCACGAGCACCAAAGCCCCTTCTTGTTTCTTAAGCCGTGCACGTTTGCTGAAGCGCAGTGGCTTTGGCTTGCATCATAGGCCTTTTGTGGAGTGCGGTGTTAAGTGAAGCAGGACTGATCCTGATGCATCAGAGGCTGCATTTATGAAATAACTATTGGACATGATCCTGAGCAGCTCCTACAAATGCTCCATTCAGGGCTGTTTCATTTTTCAGAAACGCTGTATCAAACTCTCCTCATTACACACGGCACTGATGAAACCCTGCCCACCAGCCCCGCAACACAGACACACAACCACCGAAGAAGTGTCGTGTCAAAGACTTAGCAGTTGGAGCATCTGCTAACTGGACTCTAATCTAAATTTTTTGTTTTTGTCAGAGACTTGGTTAAAACCTTCAACTCCACAAACTGTATTTTATGTACCTGGTTACAATGTTTTTAGATAGGACCGAAAACAGGGAAAACGTGGTGGAGTAATGAAATATGTGAAAAAACATCTCGATTGAAAATCTCAGTGACTCGGTGGAATGTGTGGGAGTAACAATTAGACTCTCAGCAGAAATGTATTTTATGGTTGTGTTGTATAGACCACCTACAGCAAAGGACATTTTCTTTAACCATCTCACTAAGATATTGAAGAAATGTGACAATAAGGAAACCATTTTGTTAGGTGATTTTAATATCAATTGTTTGGACAAAAGCAATAAGAAAAAGTTCAAACAAATTTGTAGGGCTGTACTAGAATAATCGAATATTCGTTCGGTGGGGTGGCATTCGATTTTCAGTTTTGAGATTCGAATATTCTTTCTTTTTTTTTCAACACGTGACTTCCGTCGCGGACTCATTCTCACTCATGCTTGAACCGCCTGTTGGCGAACGTAGTGATTTATTTCATCTCAAACTGAATAGGTACAAAATGCCCAAGACCTCAGCTGTTTGGGAGCACTTTAAATTAAGTGAGGATGACAAGACAAAGGCAGTGTGTCAAATATGCGATTTGAAACTGGCCTACCACAACAGCACCACAAGTTTGAAAAATCACATGAGTTCTGTAAGTAGCACGCGGCAAAATAAAAAAACTGCTTTTATGCACTTAATTTGCTATGATAAATAGGCTAATTGCAAATACGTGTTTGTTTTGTATCACTTATACACTGTCCGTTTTCGGAGCATAAACCTGCCCGTGTAATGCGTACCGGAAACTGTTCTATTTAAAAGATTATTAAGTTGTGAAAGATGATACAAATGCAAACCGACACTATTATTATATATTTAGCCCCACCCACCGAAGCTTCGAATATTCGATATTGATTGCCACCTAAGCTTCGAAGCTCAAAAAATGGCCCTACAAATTTGTAACAAGTTTCAGATGGCACAAATAATAAAAAACCCAACATGTAAAACAAAATTGTCTCAAACACTAATGGATTAAATTTTTACAAATCGAGTAAAACAAACTATAAAAACCTATAGTTTGATAATGGGTTTGTCTGACCATAATCTTACTTTAATAGTTAGGAAATTATCAAGAATTAAATATAAAAAAAACTTTATTCATTTGACCGTCAGGTCCATAAATATTGGGACATCGACACAATTCTAATCTTTTTGGCTCTATACACCACCACAATGGATTTGAAATGAATGCTTTAACTGCAGACTTTTAGCTTTAATTTGAGGGTATTTACATCCAAATCAGGTGAACGCTGTAGGAATTACAACAGTTTGTATATGTGCCTCCCAACTTTTAAGGAACCAAAAGTAATGGGACAATTGGCTGCTCAGCTGTTCCATGGCCAGGTGTTTTTTTTTTTTCCTCATCCCATTTACCACGAGCTGTCATCTCTCAATATGATGACAGCATAGCACCTCATCAGTGAAGCATGTGGTGGTAGTGTCATGGCGTGGGCATGTATGGCTGCCAATGGAACTGGTTCTCTTGTATTTATTGATGTGACTGCTGACTAAAGGAGCAGGATGAATTCTGAAGTGTTTCAGGCAATATTATCTGCTCATATTCAGCCAAATGCTTCAGAACTCATTGGACGGTGCTTCACAGTGCAGATGGTCAATGACCCAAAGCATCCTGCGAAAGCAACCAAAGAGTTTTTTAAGGGAAAGAAGTGGAATTTTATGCAATGGCCAAGTCAATCGCCTGACCTGAATCTGATTGAGCATGCATTTCACTTGCTGAAGACAAGACTGAAGGCAAAATGCTCCAAGAACTGAAGACAGTTGCAGTAGAGGCCTGGCAGAGCATCACCAGGGATGAAACCCAGCGTCTGGTGATGTCTATGCATTCCAGACTTCAGGCTGTAATTTATGGCTGATTTATGATTGTTAATCTGTCCCATTAATTTCGGTCCCTTTTTAAAAAGTGGGAGGCACATAAACTGTTGTAATTCCGACATTGTTCACCTGATTTGAATGTAAATACCCTCAAATTAAAGTAAATTATTTATTAAGGGCGGCAGTGGGTAGAGCGACCATCCTTCGACCGGCGGTTCGATCCCCGCTCGAAACATCCCAAAACATAACATCTCGCTCTCCCCCACATACTGTTGCAAGACACTTGCCCAAGGACACAGGTGGAAAAGCGCTAAAAAAAACTTTTTATTTAACCAGATAAAACCCATTGAAATCGGAGAAAAAATGATAGACATCTTGTGAACGCAGAGAATAGTAGCTGTCACGACACATGGATTATTAATATACAGTTGAGTTGAGTGTTTTTCAGTCAGATAATATAGTCAAGTCAATTTTTTTATAACTTAAAACTGTTTTTAACAATTTAAACATCTCATTCTGTCTGTTGCTGTATAAGCAATATTTCCACAGGTTAAATTTACAAATAGTGCAACAGTTGCATCTTTTGATACAAACTCACCTGCATCTACCATTTCTGACTGCATCATCTAAAAGTCATACTTATTACTATATAAATCTCAACAACGTTTATGTGAAGACTAAAGTTTTTTTCAGGCTCAGACCAATTCTGGAATTAGAAAAACACCCCTTGCATGTTAAATATAAAAATACTAAATATTTACACAGGCAGATATCGTGACCTTTGAGTGATATTGTTATTTTATTGCAGTATACAGTATTATTGCCATAACGCCCAACCCTACCACACAGCACCTCCTGTCTTTTTCCCCCTCAATACCTAAATGATAGAAATGTGTGGTTTAGTCAAAACTCATGCTGGTGCAGATGCTTTCTTAAGGCGCAGCACCAGACCTCAGGTGAAACTCAGTTTAAAACTGTGGTGCCCCTTCAAAGACATAAATTGCCACACAGGACAAAAGGCCTTTTTGTAGTGCAGCTGTGTTTTCAGCCCAGTCCAGCTTGTTGTCCAGATGCACTTCAGGTTTGTGTAGGTCCCTAACTGCTTGTATTTTAAAAACGCACTCCATAACTGTACTACATAATAAGAAGAATGCGCACATGCCCATCACATAACTTTCTCTCCATTGGTACAGTTTTGTCCCCTCAAATTACAACCCCAGCGACTAAAGTATTTGTTTCTCTCATTAGGTGTCTTAAATTCCTTGGTTCCCGACACACCACACTGGTATTGCCGCTGGTCCCTGAACTACTCAGCACCCACCCATATTTTGACACTCCAGAACCTGACATGGACGACCCCGCCTGTAATGTGTTTCCACTTTTCATTCTATAAACATATGTTCTTCATGTTATGTGACGACATGATGGTGTTTTTGCAGACATTGCAGTTTTGGTGTTGGTTTTTAATGCTGCAAAGTCCTGCCCCACCATGCCAGCACTGTTCTCTGACCACACATTCAGACACTACGCTTACCTCAGGGACAGTCTGTCACACCTCGTCCCACACTTGAGAGTAAGAGCTTATCTTTTATTTAGATTTTTATTTTGTTCCAATACACAATTACCTTTTTATAAGCAGCTGTTTTTCTGTGTGTTGTAGCTTCCAGGCAGGAAGCAGGTGTACTGTCTGGACTCTGTGGGCTCGGAGTCTGCATCGGGTTCTGTGAAATCTGCTCAAGTCTTCCTTCAACAGAGTTTAAACAGAGTGGATAATATCCAAAACCTGGAGGCCTCAGGAGCCAAAGACCTGCTGGACTTCACCATACGGTATAATTTGTCTGAAATTATTCACTAGCCACAGATAGAGACCTTGGAACAGTTTTGTAGCTCACACATCCCCAAAACATCAGCCTCCATGTTTCACAGTAGGAATAGTGTACCTTTTATCATACGCCTTTTTGAGTCCTATCCAAATTTAATGTTTGGTTGTGGCCAAAAGGTTATCAAGGTTATTCAAGTGCATCCTTATTGTGCTACTTGAAGCGGCCAGACCACTTTTTTCTAAGAGGTGTGTGTGCATGTGGGTGTATTAAAAGCCATGACACTAATAAATGATAATTGTTCTGTCAGAGACCTGCAGCGGCTAGGAGAACTGCAGCCCGAACTGGCCGGCGTGGCAGACTTTTGTGCTACGTACCTGCACTGTCAGCTGCTGCTTGTGAAGGTATTAGTGCTGCAGCCATCTTCATGATCCAGACTTTTATTTTCTTCTATTTTGAATATTCATCTAATCAAAATATAATGGTGTGAAAGGTGATTGTCAAGATAATATAGTGTATGTACTGTTTTTAGGCTCTGCAGGAAAAGCTGTGGAAAATGGCTGTGCCCTTGTGCCTCAAACAGAATGTTACAGCCACTGCAGCAGCTCGGCAGGTTTGTGCATGATTAGATACTGAAACAAAAACTTTGCGCGCCAACGTCCTCAAGATGATGGTACAGCTCACTGACACCTCATATTATGGTCCCACCTCAGCCTAAATTCATGCTGGCCATACAGACTGGGACTAAAACATCTGATTTGTTACAAGATCACATTCATGCAAATTTTTTCAATATTCAGTTGTGTACTATAGATTGACTATTATATAAGTTACTGATGAAACAGAATTAATGAAATGTAAACGGCATTTATATTTTTGATTTAGATTAATCTGTTTTAGTCTAACTCCACAGGTAAATTCTTTTTCCATATGGCCCTAAAACACCTTGTATTTGTAGTTGGGCTGCTTTTGCATGTACAGTATTGTTCAAAATAATAGCAGTACAATGTGACTAACCAGAATAATTCAGGTTTATAGTATATATTTTTATTGCTACGTGACAAACAAGTTACCAGTACAAACACCACTGGAGGCAAGGTGGGTTAAGCGTCTTGCTCAAGGACACAACAGTATGAACTGTGGGGAGAGCGGGCATCGAACCACCAACCTTACGGTTGTGGGACAACTGCTCTACCACTGAGCCCTGAACCCCAAACAAGACGGTACATACACCTGCAGCAGAATTAATCATATCTATACGTCAAACTTCATCTCTTCATTCATTCATTTTCTACCGCTTGGTCCTGTTAGGGGTTGCGGGTGACTGGAGCCTATCCCAGCAGCTTTGGGCCTGAGGCGGGGTACACCCTGGACAGTGGCCAGTTAGTCGCAGGGCTGACATGTAGAGACAGACAAGCATTCACGCTCACCTTCATTCACCTGGGACACTTTAGATTTGCCAATCAACCTGTACATGCATGTCTTTGGATGGTGGGAGGAAGCCGGAGTACCCGGAGAGAACTCTCCGGAAATCCTACGATTTGAAAATACTTTGGCCATGTTAACTGACTTAACCAATTTGTAAAGTCCTCTAAGCCTTTGGGCTTCGTATTCCAATTAGAACCTAACACATGCTCATTCCTCAATAACTTCAAATTTTTCAAAGCCTTTGTAAGGTTGCCTTCATCAGCTGTGTGCATTGGAATAGCTGTGCAACATTCTCCATCGATCACTTCACCTTGTTCTTCTGCTAGCATTCCATCCAAAACAAACCTATTATGTAATGTCATTAATGATGTTGCATGCACCTGTTGACCCAAACCCTCAATTGCATCTATTGTCCAATTTAAAAATCTCTGTTGATTGTACCATAAGTAATTGATCCACCTGCTATTGCGTGCAGCGCTTGCAGCGTTAGCGGCCTGCCCTACCCATGGTAACCACCCAAATGTCTCCCCCCCAATGATCCATGCTTCTGAGATGGCTTTATGCTGCTCGGGAATTCCCCTGGTTGTTGATTCCATAAGATATAAACTCCTGAGTCTTTTTCCCATTTTCCTTCTGTGCTTCTGGCCTGTCTAATGCTACTTCTGTTCTTATTATTAAATTTTTCTAACTCTATTACCACCACCTGACTTGTTAACATAATTGGTGCATAAATACCAGTCCAATTCTTAGGTAAAGTAACTTTTATACTACTCACATCATCGCATAACCAGAATATATCTGCCAAAGGCTGTGTTCCCCTCGCTAGCATGGGCAGCCCATATTGCGTAATAAAGGTGTTATTGCGTATAACTCTTAAGTGTCTTTCATCTTCAATAACTTGCTCACACTTAATAGCAGCTCTCTCAGTTGTTTTACATATATACAGTCTAGCCTCACTTGCATAACCTGGTTTATAACGACCTGGTAACTTCTGATATTCACATTTAATTCTCTGATCCATTGAGGCATTAGACCACATGGCTGCTCTAATTGAGTAACCTCGTGCGATACAAAATGAATGTATTATTTCCTCAGACATGTCAAGTACAGGCAGTATCCATGCCTCTATCTCAGATTTTATTGTTCTTGGACATATAGTCACATCATCTGTCCAACTTCCCCTAACACCACTTGCTAATTCTACTGCACACATAGCAAAACAAGTTCCTTTTGATTCACATGCATCTGTATTAACTCCTGGAATTGGTCAAATTGTGGGCACTCTTTTAGAATTGTAACATGTAATGCAATCTTTCCTTGTGACTTGTCTAGCTGAGAACTTCATCCATTGATAAAACAAATTGTTGCTGTATTGAGCAATTCTTGTCATCTCTTTATTTTGATGTGATGGTTTAACCTCTCTTTTCTCTCTATGCTCCAATTTAACTGTTATTAGTTCCCTAGCTTTCTCTTTGTTTATGTTGAACCCTTTCTTTACATCAGTGCACTGATCCTGTGTACATTCAATTTCTAAGGTGAGAGCTCCCTCTCTCCTACACTGCCTGAATTCTGATTTACCATGAGTGATTGTTTTATTTGGTCCTGTATCCCAAGTTCGATTTAGCATGTTTGATCTTGCATAGGTTACATTTAGCCTGTTTCCTAATGGTAATTCTTCTGCTTTAGCTGCATGTAAACTTAGTGCAAGCGCACATTTCCTTTGTTCTAATTCAATTTCTGTCTCGTCTGTTACATTATTTCTTATGGTGTTATTCAGTCCTATTATTGTCAAGCCTATTACTATGGTCGTGAGACAAAGCTTTGTTCTCCTATTAAGCCATCCTGTTTCTTCCCCTCCTTCTGCCTCATAATTTACAGTGATTAGGCAGCGATGGCTCCGTCTTTTTGGTATGTACATCATCCTGGGTTTTTTGATCAGAAATATTCTTTCCACCCCTCTTTGATCCTTTAATTAAGGATCACAGACAGCTGCTTTAGAGCTAGTATCCAAGTCTATGTGAGTATTCTCTCCCAGATGAGCCTCTGCCCTGCTCACAGTCTTCCTGCTTGTCTCTTAGCCTCTGATAACGTCTTCTTATCACTGGCTCTTCAGTATTTATCTGATCTTTGCTGTGCTCCTCAGGGGCCTGTGCCCTTTCTTTTGAAAAAGTTTTAATTGTCTGTACCTGGAATGGAGCTTCCGCTGGTCGATAAATGGTACCAGACTTTCTTCCCAGTAACTCTCACAGCGTTTTCCGTGGACAGCAGCACCTGGTATGGACCTGACCATCTAGGCTCCGCCCACTTTCGTCTGACCACTTTGATGTACACCCAGTCACCAGGCTTGATGTTTTTTAAGGATGCGTCTATCTCAGCAGTGCTTTCTCCAGCTGCTTTGACCTGTTGAAATATGACTTTATGGATTTCTGTTAAATGTTGTAGGTAGTTTAAAAGTCCTTTCTCACATTGTTCCACAGGTGGGTTCTCCCCAGGTCCATTATAGTTCGGGACCGGGAATGGCCTTCCTGTCTCGTGTGGTGTGAGATGCGTTACTCTATTGGCTTGTGACCTCATGCTCATCAGGGCCAGAGGTGGTGCGTCCACTAAATTAATCTTATTTTGACTGTCTGCTATTATTTTAGGCAATTAACCCTTTAGTGTAATGTTGGCTCTTTCCACTGTCCCTTGTGCATATGGATGGTACACACAGCCAAACTTTTGCTTTATCCCAAGCTTTGGATTTGCCTGACGCATCACTGCTGATGCAAAGGCAGTGCCGTTATCGCTCAACAATCTCCGCGGAACGCCAAATCTAGGAATTTTCTTTACACAGAAAATTTGCAGCTGACTTAGTGTCAGGCTTTCGTGTCGGTACCGCCTCTATCCATCTACTAAACCCGTCAACAACAACCAATGTGTATCTAAATCCTCTTATTATTTCAGTCATATCTATGTGGTCCACATATAAGTGAACAAAAGGACCTGACACTGTTGGTATGTGCCCAAGAGGGCAAGACTTTCTTTATGTTGTGAAGATTACAGACTTGACATTCTCTTAACACACGATCCAAGGTGGGGGCAAGGAGAGGTGTCCACCACGTTATCTGAATATTCCTCAAAAACCTCTGCTCTTGATCTATGGTCTGGGCCATGAGCCTGCTCTATGACAGTTTTTACTAGGGAGGTCGGTAATACCAACTTTCCTTGCACACTACTCCATAAAGCATAGTTTACTTTTAAGCCTTTAGCTAGTTTACATGCTTCGTTCAGCGCTTTTATTTCAGCTAATTGAGCTGAACATGGCTGTGGGATTCCTATAGCCTGTACTGTTGTAAACATATTGTCTGCATTAAGTTTTGCGATGCCATAACCTGCATGCATTGCTTTTTCATCTCGGAAACAAGATCCAAAATCTGCTTCAATAGGCTGATTATACATTTCTTTCCTTGGCTTTAGAAATTCATCTGTCGATTTTACGCAGTCATGCTGTTCTCTATCTAAAGGTGTAATGTTTTGGTGGCCGGGTTGACTGTATTACAGCGTTGTATTATTAATTCAGGGGCTGACAGAATTACTTCATACCCCGTTTTTCTAGCCTGTGTCAACACGAATTTAGGACTAGTCAACAATGCGTGCAACTGATGCGTGGTGTACATAGTAATTGGAAAACCCACTGTTATCACTGAAGCCTTTTTAAATGCAGTCACAGCTGATGCTAATGATCTGTAACACGGTGCTAAACCTTCTTCGATACTATCTATTTTTGAGCTGTAATAAGCTATAGGCTGTTTGCCCACCGCACTGTTTTGCATCAGTACTGCTGATGAATAGCCATCTCTCTCTACTACATATAGATGAAACATTTTTTTATAATCAGGATTTCCAAGTGCTGGAGCTTTTTGCATGCTGTATTTTAATGCAGAGAATGCTCTGTCAGCTTCTTCAGTCCAGTTTAAACCGAGCCCGATTATCACTTTGACCTGCGGATTTCATCAGACCTCTTAATGGTGAAACTAATTGTGCAAAATCACAAATCCATGGTCTACTATAGCCAGCTGTGCCTAAGAATGTCATCATCTGTCCCACAGTTTGTGGTTTTGGCGCCTTTGTTATAGCCTCTATATGAGACGGAGCAATTTTTCTCTTATTCCCACTAAGGACACGCCCTAAATATTCCACCTCAGGTTGACAAAATTGTAATTTTTCTTTACTAACTTTGTGTCCTCCATGTGCTAAAGTTTGTAACACAGTGATAGAATCTTTTTCACACTGGTCCCGATTAGGACTACATATTAGCAGATCGTCTACATATTGGATTACTGTACTCACGACGTTCAAATTTTGCAGGTCATGAGTCGGCGCCTGGTTGAATTTTGATGGGGACAACTTTAGGCCTTGCGGTAGTCGGCTGTAGGACAGGCTCCTTTCTCTCCCGTCTTGGTCATAAAAGGTAAAACAGAACAGGTAGCGTGAGTCAGGATGTATAGGAATGCTGAAAAAAGCTGAACACAAATCGATAACTGTGAACCACTCTGCATCCGCCGGAATATTAGACATTGTCAGGCAGGGGTCGGGAACAATGGGTCTTTCATCCTCAATAATTGCATTAATTGCCCTTAAATCACGTACCAGCCTATATTCAAGTGAATGTGGTTTCTTTATAGGAAAAATTTGTGTATTACAGGGACCCTTTAATTCAATCAATACCCCTGCATCTAATAGCCCTTCAATTGTCACCTTATTCCTTCAATTGCTTGTTGTCTTGGGGGGTATTGTCTTATTCTTGGCAATACACTTCCAGGTTTAATGTGTATTTGTATTGGAGGTGATGACTTAACTAGCCCTACATCTGTTTTGCTTTTGGACCAGAGTTCAGCTGGTACTTGTTCTAACTAGACATTATGTCTCTCTGATAATACTAGTTGGTTTGAAGTGGTTCTGTCTACAATTACTCTTTCGGCCTGGACTGTGTCACAAGCTTCTATTTTAATTATAAAATATTGATAATCCTCTGAGACATTAACCTCTTTAACTGTTGTAGGTAGCCAATTATTAACGCACATTACAACCTTTACCATTGGTTTAAGTGCACATGACTCCACTCCCCCTGCCAGCATTAAGGTGACATGAGGACTAGAGTCCGTGATCAGAAACCAAGATTCAAGTTGGATAATAAGCGGTACCGCTACAGCTCCTTGCCTGCCGATATATATACTGACTTGTAACAGAAATATTCTTGCCAGCCATGTGTTCTTGCCAATTGTCCTCATAATCCATATTGTCTTGATTTTCATCATACATCAGTGTACAGTGTAATGGCGTCTTTGGCACACGGAAGGTCTCAAATTGTCTCTCAATCCTGAATTTCCATTTCAGCCAATTATGTTCGAGCTGGGAGTTTCTGGGCCAACAGGCTGAACTGTCACTTTTGTGTCTATCACTGCCGTGGCAGACATCATTTTATTCTCCGTGTCATCGGGGAAATCCACCTGGAGACCTCCTTGTGTGCATGTGATACTAGCCTTCAGTACACATAAGACATCTCTTCCCAAAATGTTAATTGGTGTAGTTTTGGAATACAATAATGCTGTTCTCAATGTCCTTCCTGCTACATTCAGTTGTACTTTCTTTGTGAGAGGAATAATTTGTGTTTTCCCGGAGAATCCCACTGTCTTTACATTTGTATCTGATAATGGTATATCTCTTCCTTCTTTTCCAATACAAGAGTAGGTTGCTCCTGTGTAAACCATAAATTGATAGTCATTGTCTTGTATTGTTACGGTAATTATTGGCTCATCATGTGATTTAGTGGATACAACTGGGACAATTTTCTCCTCTCTTGTTCTCCGGGCACCACTAGTACATCCTCCCTGGTCTTGTCATTGGGCCGTTTGGACATTCCCATTGCATGTGCCCCATCTGGCCACAGATCCAGCACCCTTCAGGTCTCTGCCTTGGTCCTGCGATTAATGGCCTGCTGAATAAATCCGTACTTACAGGATGTGGCGAAGGTCTGTTTTTGTTCATATCTGCTTCTTTGTGTGGCAGTCCTCGTACTTCCCACGGTCTCCTGTCATGAGTCCAATTTGCTGGTTGTGGTAACATTTGTCCTGCTATGGGATATCGGGACACAAAAGAGTTATTCATCTCCCTGGCTGCGGCTGGACGCTGCTGCGCCTGCTGCTGCTGCTGCGCCTGTGTCTGCTTCTTCCGCATCTGCTGATAATTTTCTGAAGTTATTATAGGAGCTTGCAGTTTGCCTTTTTCCTTCTTATTTCTGTTGGTTAAGTTGTTTACTTGCAGCTGAGTTAGTTTATTCATCAAACTTTTGCTAGCTTCTTCTTCTATTTTCTTTTCTCTCCTACACGCTTCCACATGATGTATAACGTGTTCAGCGAACAAAGTCCACTCCATCTTCATTAATCCTACTACTGAGTCCAGTTTAGTTTGGACTTCAGGAGGCATTGCCTTCTTAACCATCACTTTGAACAGGCTTTGTGTGGTTTTGTTTAAGTTCAGGCGCTGTCAGTTTCATCTCTCCATCTCTTTTGAAACGTAAACAGGAATTTTGATGGACACTGTATCATTAAATTTTTCTGACTCAAGCTTAGATGGGTCTAATCGTTCTGGGAATATCTGACGGAGCTCTGCCCATATTCTGGCTCTGTGTCCGTTGAAGCCTATGTGGTCGGCTTGATTCCCTTGTATAACCAGTGGCAACTCGGCTGCTGTGAACAATTCTTCAGTTATAATCAATGCTTTAATGTCCCCAAGAGCAAGACGGGCCCCAGCAGTTTTATTCTCAGAAATCAAAAACGAATTTATTCGTGCCTTGTGATAGATCAGGAGGTCCATTAGCCAAACCAATCATATCTGTAAATGACCAAGGAATATACTGTGGCTCACTGCGGCCTTTTGTCAGAATGGGAAACATTCCTGTTCCTAAGTCTTCATTCTCAGGAGGGGGAGGGGTTGTTAACTGCCGGCTGCGAAGCCTCATCCCTTCTTTCCCAGTATCATATTTTACTTCCTCTAGCTCTGCTAGTGTTTTTTCAAGCAGATTTATTCTCTTTGCTCGTCTCTGTAGCTCGTCTGCAACCTCTTCCCCCGCTTCTTTGATGGTTTTAGATTTTACGATATGTGATTTAACGCTTAAGGCTGTAAATTCTTCAGATAAGCTTGCCTTCAGTCTCTCTCTTAAACTTTGTTCTTTCTCTGATAATTTTTTAATTCCATAATCTTCTCCTTTTCTTTTAAGTATTCTTCTACAATCCTCTGGACTATGTGAAGTCTGGTTTGATTCATAGAATGAAACTGTCGGGCTTAAAGAATGGCCATCTTCAGAGGAACTCTCCTCCTCACTCTTATTTTTTTGGTTTAGAAATCTCTTTGCGATTGTTAGTTGCTTGTAGTCATGTCTATCTTGTCGGGACTGACTTCCCTTTTGTTCATCTAATTTTTCATATTCCTTTGTTTTAATTTTCTTAGTGTCACGAGTGTCTCTTGGCTTTTTGCTACGTGAGCACGCATTTGCATATTCTCCCTCCTCATCGCTCTGATCGGAGGTGCTGTCTCCTGAAGGAGAGGCGCTGTCGGAGTCACTGTCATGGCCTCTGCCTAGAGTTCCCCGTCTTGGTTTAGTTAAAGCTAGTTTAAATTTACCAGTTATTTCACCGTCCATTTTCTCAGATATTTCTTTTATTTGGTATTGCCCAGCAATTTCGGCGTAAAGTGGAGGAGCTGTAGGCTCGGTACAAGGCTTAACAAGTTTAGACCCCGTTTGTGCGGTCCTTTCCTGAAGTAGTCTCTATTCTAAACCATGCCAATGTTTCTCGCTCCTTAGTTCGTTTCCCTTCTCGTTTATCACTGTCATCCTTTGCCTTGTAATGTCTTATGTTACTTTCCATTTCATTACAGCGCGTTAAATCAAAACTTCCCGTAAGGGGCCACTGTAAAGTATTCTGTGTTCTTTGATGCCACTTTCTCATATAATCTCTAATTCGTTTTTCATGTTGGAGTTTATGTCTAATGATTATTTCCAATGGAGTCAGAGTGGTTGTATCTTTTGTGTTTTTCGCTCCCATCCTGACACCGCTTTGGGTATTATATTACTTTAACCCTTCTAAATTATTTCTATTAGTATAGGGTCTCGGGTAGGTTCTGGTTTTGCTGGTTTCTGTCGGATGTTAAGAATATTTTTGTTTTCCTGTTTTAATTCTCTCGAGACTTGTTAATTGCGCACAGGTCTCCCGTCTCTTCCACAGTATTTTTTCTAACAGCGGTGGTGGCAGCCGTGGATTTGTAATGTCGCAAGAAATTCTAAATGTCTCTCTAATAGAATAATTGTAATGCTTCCGGATCGCACCACAACTAGACCTACTTTGAGATTAATTCAGACTTTCTTGAGACCGTCTTTTTTTTTTTTTTTTTTTTTTTTTAATAATTCTCCGCACAGCCTTTTTTTAAATTGAGTTATTTTTACTGCTAGTTTAACTCGCGCTTTTCATCTATTCCTGTCTTAGCTCAAACCTCTAATTACTTACTTTACTTTACTTTTACTTTTCGCTAAATATTATTTCTTTAGCCAGATACACTTGTATTACATTTTTATTTTTCCTTTACCGTTAGATTTAACACACAGCTCTAACTAATTTAATTCTGATTTGCCGTCGGCTATTTTTCCTCCATTTTATTATTAGTGTTTAGGCTCTAACATTTTTCCTTGTCCTTATAATTTTATTACCTCCTTTTAGTGAATTTATTCAATTTTAATTAACTATATTCCTATAAATTTTTCATCAGCGCTCTTTTGTTAACTTTCTATTATTATTATTACTCTTAATTTCTTCACCTCTTTTAATTCTCCTTTTAACAATATTATTTCAATTGTTGCAACCTATTTTCCCTTCACTTTTAAAGCTCTAAGTCTTATTAACGTCTGTATTTAGTTTTCCCCAGGGATCCTGTGTACACACACACTCGCTCACAAACTCTTGACTAGTCCACACGCCGGCACTTCAGTTCAGCCTCTCTTTCCAGAGCCTTGGTCTGAACTCATTAGTGGGTTTGTGTCGCTCAATCGTACGTCTTATATCTCAATTCCAGCGCCAAGCTGAACTTTTAAGATAGAAAAGGGACGCTAACTATTTTTCCTTCCCACTAAGGTACTTTAAACTTACGTTTCTGGCAGTCAACAGCGCTATATTTAGTCCAGTCGACTTGGACAGCGTGTTACCCTTATTAAAGCAGGCCTTTAAACTAAAATTTTCTCCTTTTTATATTGGGTATTTCGTCTGTTACTCCTTTTTTTTATTTTTTTTTATTCAACTTTACTTAAACTCAGCTGGAAAATCGCATGAATTTAGGTGCTTACTCTTCTGGAGACCTCTGTCTCCTCTCAGGCCTCGTTCCCTTCAGACCCCTGCGCGCTTTGCCAGGTTCTGCTTAATTCAGACGTCTCTGTATTCTTTTGCGCGAAGAATTTTAGACCGTCTCTAAAACATTTCCTCTCCGTGATATAAACAGCGTTTTTACGCGTATAATCTATGGATAGAATTAGCCTCACAATTTTTCCGCTTGCGTGCCAACTTCCTCCTCAGAGTTATCTATACGTACACCTTATTTAGATTATACCCAAAGATAGAAATACTCCCTTTAATCGATTTCTTCCCTGACGTACAGACTACACCATATTTAGAATGTGCTTCCAGATAAAATATCTAAATTCTTCCTGAAGACACAAACGGTGTTGTTCTTAGCCTGCATTCAATGGACAGAAATGATTTATAAATAATCCCTAATAAAGTCCTCTATGCCCCTACTCTAGGTTCTTTTGAGGTGAGGTTTTTAGTGGTCTCTTTCTACCTGTTACCCCCCCAAGCTGCACCACAGACACCTAACCGTTCAAAAAGTTAAAAAGTCTCACCCTCGATGGTCTCAGCGCCTGGGATGCTTTCTCCGGGGGGTCAGGCAGAAAGAGAGTCACTCTTCCACAGGTCCTCTCCTGGATACTGGCTCGCCAATTGTAGTGTCAAAACTGACTCCTCAGTCTTAGGCACTATTGTATGGAATAACATACAAGAACGCAACACCAGCTCCAATGCCATTAGAGTCTTTATTGTTTCACAACCAACACAATAAACGACTCGAGTAGGCTCCCCAGCTCTACTAATTTTTGAACAGTAGACATAAGCTTTTATACCGTTTTGATATGACAGTACACTAATAACTCTTTCTGTAAAGCTTTGAAGTTCATTATTAACTTTCTATTATCATTCTGTACGGCCTTGGGAAGTACTCCTCAGGCTCCATATCCTCAGATAACAGACACTTGCGTCTTTATCTGGTCCTTCCTGTGTGTGTGTGTCTGGCATTAGGTTTTCTCTTTTATATTAATATGTTTAAATGATAACTAACTGAGTATACATAGTTAAGACACCACTATATCTATATATCTAGATATATAGTCTCTCTCACTCACTCAGTCACTCAGTCACTCACTCTCACACACAGAGAGAGATTATTGTGCAATAATTTACAGGTACAGACTTAATGGCCAGGTCTCCCTTTGTTTCTTTTTACACAAGTTTACATTTGTGTGACTTAATTTTACCGTTGAATTTTATTTTCAATATTTATTATGTTTTTATTTATATCATATGGCAGACTGCAATCTATTGAGTTGAAATAAATACCAAATGTTCTAAAATACTATATATAGTGTTTTTATTCTTCAATCAGTTAATTTAAACATCTTTATTAGATATATAGATATTTAAGCTGTTATAGAACCTAATACCCTTATACAGTAGAACATAAAAAAATAACTTCAGTTACTTTGCTGAGTAACTGAGTTACTTTTACAATGTGGTAACTGAGTTACTAACTCAATTACTTTTTGGGAGAAGTAATTTGTAACTGTAACTAATATTTTTTGAAGGAAGATGACCAAAACTGGCAGAAACTATACTTTTATTAAGTATCTGGGGTTTAACACCAAGTTTAACTGTTTGAAAATTGTTAAACTGTAGTAGATGAACTGTGTGTTTAGATCCTGGAGGAAACATACAAGCTGGAGTTTCTGTACAGTGGTTTAGAGAACAGGCAGGTGGCTTTCATTCATCATGTTCGTCTCCAAGCCAAAGCTCTGCAGCTCATCTTGTCAGCTCGCACCAGACAAGGGTCAGTGCACACATGTCCGACATTTATGTCATGGAGGCCACTGCTATTTGGGTTAAGTTTTTTTGTTTTTTATTTATTTCTTTAGTCTGGATTCTCTGGTGAGCCATTGTGAGAGATTCTTGCAGGACATTGATAGTTTTCAGAGGTATGATTTCCTTTAACTGTTATGACTCAAAACATTCAAAAATGTTATGTATTTAATGTCAGTTTCTGCTCTCAGCCTCTTTTTGACAGAGCTCCCCTATCTCAAGGATGGTTTTGTGGATAAAGTTTTAGACCTAAAGCCACGGATGTCAAGTTGTAATCCAGTGGAGTTAGTGAAGGTCCTGCAGACGACCCTGAGACAGAGCGGCCTGCTGCACCTCCGGCTGCATGAGCAGGTACCAGCTGACAAACCATCACAGAAACAAGGTTACACATGACATGACTTCTTATGTACTACGTGTGAAGAGTGACCCAGGTTCAAATCCTGGCTGACTCAAAAGGCCATTCGTTCATTAGCCAGTGTCCCCTAGGTTCTTTTAGTGAGTTCAGATAAATCTTTGCAGCTCCAACACTCCAGCCTTTTCTGGCTCTGCCACAATAAAGTACTTAGTACCTGTGATTTAAATGGTTAAATAAAAATGTATACATTAATCAAATATTTAAACATATATGCCAGGCCACAGGAAACACACACTTAAAAAATGAGGACTGGTCTATGTGACTGCTGTAACTTTTTTTTTTTCCTGAGATATTTTCTTGCCTCTCAGATTCATAAGGCGACTGCTACCATCATCGAGCCAACAGGCGAGTCCGACAATCCACTGAGGTTCACCTCCGGGCTGGTGGTGGCGCTAGACATAGATGCAACTGTGGAGCATGTCAAAGACCCCCAAAACACTGTTAAAGTCCAGGTCTGTGTATCACTTTAAGATCATCTATCTTTATCTGAAACCTGAGGAAACTAAATGTCTGTCCAAAACTAGACCATTCCTTATCTATTTAAAGACACAAGGGGCAGAATGATTAAGTGTGATTCATTGCCCTTTGATGCAAATATGACACATTCAGTGTATGTGTCAAAGGTGCCATGAGTTTTAATAAAAAGATTATTTGTACAAACACAATTCCCCAAAAGTTGGGACACTGTACAAATTGTAAATAAAAACAGAATGCAATGATGTGGAAGTTTCAATTTCAGTATTAGCTGGCCATTTCAGTACGGGTCCTCCTTCTACGCAGCCATGATGTTGTAATTGATGCAGTATGTGGTCTGTCATTGTCATGTTGAAAAATGCAAAGTTTTCCCTGAAAGAGACGATGTCTGTCAACAATAACATGTTGTTCTAGAACTTAGATGTAGCTTTCACTTGAGAGTGTGGTTAGGCCACACCCTCAAGTGAAAGCTACGAGATCAACACCCTATATCGAGGTGTGCATAATTATTAGGCAGATTGTTCTCAACAGGAAAAATTGGCCAAAAAAGACATTTAACTGACTGAAAAGTCAAAAATTGTAAAAAGGTCTTTCACAGGGATGCAGCACTCTTGAACTATCTAAGATATTGGGGCGTGATCACAGAAGCATCAAAGGTTTTGTAGCAAATAGTCGACAAGGTCGCAAGCAGTGTTGGAAGTAACCGCGTTAGTAACAGAGTAATCTAATTAATTACCATCCCCCTCGTTGCAACGCCGTTATCGTTACTGAGAATAAAAATGGTCGCGTTACTACAATTTGGTTGACTAACGCGTAAGGTGTCATGCTTTGGCTACACATCAGCTGCCTGGAGAGGGCAAGGGTGGGGTTGATGACACCGTTGCAAATGCGATGATTGGCTCACGCAGTCTCACCGCACGCTCTGATTGACACTAAACACAGCGTCAGCGACAATGGCGAGGAGCCGGGGAAATTCAAAAGAGTTCGCAAAGTGGAAGTACCGGCACTACTTCTTGTTAAATTGAAATTAAAGGCAAGAATGTTTCTGTAACAAGCACGCTATGTCCAGAAAAAGACTTTATCCACGTCTGCCTCAAGCAACTCAGATCTTATGAAGCACATGCTAACACAACACTTGTTGCTGCTGCTAACCCAACCCCAAAGGCAGCTGCGTGAGTTCCAGCGAAGGGCGAAGGAGACAGAGCCACTTTGTTAAAACAAGCAACGCGGCTCAGCAACAGGTGACCAAGCCAGAACTGATTGTAAGATATGTTGTAATCAATGTTTAGTTGTTAGATGAGGAGTATTTTAGTATAGAATAATGTGTGACTGTGGAGTGAATGAATAATTGATATGTAAAGTAGTAAGAGGAGTAGGAGGAGGAGGACACATAAGTTGAAACATCAAGAATGGGCCAAGAAATATCTGAAGACAGATTTTTCAAAGATTTTGTGGACTAATGAGATGAGAGTGAGTCTTGACGGACCAGATGGATCAGTAACGGAAACAGAGTAACGGTCCACTTCGATTACTGGTATGGGCAGGTATTATTAAAGATGAGCTAGTTGGACCTTTTTGGGTTGAAAATGGACTCAAAATCAACTCTCAGACCTATTGCCAATTTTTAGAAGACACTTTCTTCAAGTAGTGGAACAGGACAAAGCCTGCATCTTTCAAGAAGACTTTGATTTTTATGCAAGACAACGCTCCGTCACATGCATCAAAGTTGCCAATTGACCTAATAAGATGCAAATTGGTCCTCCAGATGTTCCTTATATGTACATTTAACTTTTCCGGCCTCCTATTGCTACCTGTCCCAACTTTTTGGGAAAGTGTAGCTCACATGAAATCCAAAATGAGCCAATATCTGACGTGACATTTCAAAATGTCTCACTTTCAACATTTGATATGTTATCTATGTTGTATTCTGAATAAAATATTGAAATTTCAAACTTCCACATCATTGCATTCTGTTTTTATTCACAATTTGTACAGTGTCCCAACTTTTTTTGTAATCGGGTTTGTACTATCATAATCCATGTCAGTGCTTCTCAGTGGTTGGCATGACAAAAACGCATTAGGTGAGACTACGTGGCCAGATAGGAGATGCAAGTGGACCAACACAAACAGCATATTCCTTCAAACTGATTAAGACAGAAAGACGGTCTGCTGCCATCTGTGCCACAGCATCAGACAGGTGTGTGAGTTACTTTCCCCACCAAAGTTTGGATCTATAAAAAATGCTTTACTCTGTCCAAAGCCTGTGCACATATTAGAGACATGGCACAAATGCGACTCACATGGCATTGTATGAACTAAAGCATGTTTATCGTGTGTGTGTGTTTTTTTGGGAATACAACAGAATTTTATTCATTTACATTTATTCATTTAGCTGACGCTTTTATCCAAAGCGACTTACATTGTTCTAATGTAATTACCAGTGTTACAGCCACTGGAGGCAAGGTGGGTTAAGTGTCTTGCCCAAGGACACAACGACAGTATGAACTGTGGGGAGAGCGAGAATCGAACCGCCTACCTTCCGGTTGAAGGACGACTGCTCTACCCACTGAGCTACTGCCGCCAGTCATTCATTCAGTCATAATCATTGGTGTGCATACCCATGTTGGCTGGAGCGCAGTTGCACTTGCTCTGTGTTATGGTCCTGTGTCAGCATAACTTCCATTAATTCTGATTGGTTGTATGTATTTGTCCCACCCCCTGGAAATCAAAGTCAAACCATAAGGGATCAGATTTGAACAGACCGTTTGAACTAAACAAGAGTTAGGATGGCTGCCCAGGCGGGTCCCTTCTATGAGAAGCGATATTTGCTGATCTGACATGAACCTGAGAATGTTAGCTCTTGTCTCTGGAGCTCTCAGCAGCTAAAAGAACATTTGTCTTCACAGGTTCTCTACCCTGATGGGCAGAGTCATATGATTCACCCAAAGCCTGGAGACTTCAGGAAACCTGGTCCTAATCGACACAGGCTCATCACTCAGGTTTACCTGTCTCACACAGCCTGGACAGGTCTGTAGGAGCTGTCTACTCTATAGGACTTCTCCCATGATCCTCCTGATATTTAACATCTCTTTATCCTTTGTGTGTGTTCCAGAGCCATCTCAGATTGAGGTGCGCCTCCTGCTGGCCTACAGCTCCTCCCCAGACTCCCTCTCCACAAGCTCCAAACTGGGATGGACTGACGGCACAGAAGGGCTCCTGTCTGAGGCAGCGGTTGAGGGAACTATTCCCTTCAGTAAACCTGTTAAAGTCTACATCATGCCAAAGCCTACTCGCCGCTAGCAAACATCCCTTTTGTCGTCTTTCTTCAGCTGTAATTCATATTTTCACATTTAACTGTTTTTCTCATAAACAAGGATCTGTAATGTGTAAACACATACCAAACAACAGAGGGGTTTGTAATCATAGTAAAAATAATTGCTATTTAATCAATATTTTATTTTACTATAAAAATGTTTGAAATATTGTGCAGAAAAATCTGTATGTGAGGGGTTGTACTGCAGCCACAGCTTGTGTCACTCTGGCCTTGATTTTGTCTTCAGGAAGGAAAAAGCCATAAACTGGTTGAGACAAAAAACCTCCTAAATAAAAAAATAAACCAGAAAAATGTAGCGCACAAGCACAGTGAGGAACATGCTATATGACCAACACACAGTTCACAAAATCCATCTGCATTAATGTGACTTTAATGAATAATAGAGAAACAAATAGACGTTTTCTGGTAAAGGCCTAACCATTACTACTGGATTTTAGTACTGAATATTGATTGATTTTAATTGTCATGGAGCAGCTACTCACTCAATGAAATAAATGATCACCTCAAGTCCACACAAAGTTCATTGAGTCTAAGTGAGGGCATTGGGCTCAACAGGTAGAGTGGAAGACCCCGCCCACTTTCACTCCTTGAACAGCCAGTCTGTTGTACTCAGCCACAGCCCTCTCTGTCTGCAGCACTCTGACCTTCACACCTCTCTGTTTGACAAAGTCCAGCGTGGAGCAGGGGACCTGGAGACACAACAGCTCAGCCCCAAACAGTCTTCTGTTGTGTCACGGTGCAAAATACGAAAGATTTTGTGCTTGGATTTACCTGTAGAGCTTCATCCATTCCTCTGCCGATGACCAACCAGTCTATTCCCTTTTTCAGCAGCTCCTCCAGATCAGATGGCTGAACCCCTGGGAAATGCTAAAGTAGAATGTGACAGTAACCCGTCAGTGCTTTGCTGCCCCTGCTGAGACTTACAGTAATGTTCAAAATAATAGTAGTACAGTGTGACTAACCAGAATAATCCAGGTTTTTAGTATATTTTTATTGCCAAGTGGCAAACAAGTTTCCAGTAGGTGCAGTAGATTCTCAGAAAACAAACAAGACCTAGCATTCATGATATGCCCGCTCTTAAGGCTGTGCAATTAGTTGTTGGGTGTGTTTGAAAAAATGGCAGTGTGGTATTCAATCCCTGAGGTCATCAATTTTGTGAAAAAAACAGGTGTGAATCAGGTGGGCCCTATTTAAGGATGAAGCCAGCAGCACTTGTTGAACATACATTTGAAAGCCTGAGGAAAATGGGTCGTTTAAGACATTGTTCAGAAGAACAGCGTACTTTGATAAAATAGTTGATTGGAGTAGGGGAAAACCTATAAAGAGGTGCAAAAAACTATAGGCTGTTCAGCTAAAATCATCTCCAATTCCTTAAAATAGAGAGCAAAACCAGAAATCGTGGAAGACAACCATCAAAATGGATCAAAGAATACCCAGAATGGCAAAGGCTTGGCCAATAATCAGCTGCAGGATGATTCAAGACAGTCTGGAGTTACCTCTAAGTGATGTGACAGAAGTCGTCTTTTGTGAAGCTAATCTATTTTCAAGAATCCTGCGCAAAGTTCCTCTGTTTAAAAAAAAAAAAAAAAAGGCATGTGCAGAAGAAGTTACAATTTGCCAAAAGAACACATCAACTGGCCTAAAGAGAAATGCGGGAACATTTTGTGAGATGACCCCCAAACTCTGAATTGGGGCAGCAGTAGCTCAGTGGGTAGAGCGGTCGTCCTTCAACCGGAATGTAGGTGGTTTGGTGGTTGTGTCCTTGGGGCAAGACACTTAACCCACCTTGCCTCCAGTGGCTGTAATTACATTAGAACAATGTAAGTCGCTTTGGATAAAAGCGTCAGCTAAATGAATAAATGTAAATGTAATTCAAGCCACAGTACACAGGGAAGAATGGTGGTGAAAGCATCATGATATGGGCATGTTTCTCCTACTATGGTGTTGGGTCTATTTATCGTATACCAGGGATTATGGATCAGTTTGCATTTGTCAAAATACTTGAAGAGGTCATGGTACCTTTTGCTGAAGAGGAAATGCCCTTGATATAGTTGTTTCAACAAGACAATGACCCCAAACACACGAGTAAACAAGCAAAGTCTTGGTTCCAAACCAACAAAATTAATGTTATGGCGTGGCCAGCCCAATCCCCGGACCTTTATCCAATCGAGAAGTTGTTTCTGAAGCAAAACCAAGAAATGTAAATGAATTGTGGAATGTTGTTAAAGAATCATGGAGTGGAATAACAGGTGAGAAGTGCCACAAGTTGGTGTCACACAGATGTGAAGCAGTTTAAAAAAAAACTGTGGTCATACAACTAAATAGTAGTTGTATGATACAACTAAATAGTAGTTGTATGACATCAACACCTGAAACAAACTCTGAATTCTTCTTCCTTTCTATTGATTCCTTATTTACTAAAAAAATCACTTTCCACTTAGCAATAAAAATATATTAAAAACCGGGATTATTCTGGTTAGTCACATTGTACTGCTGTTATTTTGAACAATACAGTTATTTTGAACAATACAGTACATGGCCATGTGTATGAGCAAATCTTAAGTGTGGTAGCACTAACATCGGTGCCGGTCTCTTTCCAATCCCAGGCCCGACTGCCCCCAGGCCACACCTTACAGTCCTTATAGCTGCAAGAACAGCCCTTGACCTTCATGTGGCCCCAAGACAAAGAATCAATCTCTGGAGAGGACATGCCTACAGAGGGGAATCAGATGGTCTCCGTCAACATTTATCATAAAATAACCACAAATCATAAAATAACCACATTTCAAATCATGTGTAAAAACCCTTTGTTCCTAATACCAAAAAGGCTGTTTCACTCGCAGCCTGTGTGGAAGTTTCAATACCACTCAATACACAACATGAACGTTCGTGGAAACACTTGTAATAAAAAATATAGTAACATATATAATATAATAATATACAAATATAATATAGTCTATATAAATTTATAAATGTATTCTTGGGCTCCTCCCATCTTACCTCTGCACATACATGTGTAAAAATCAACAACAGTATGCTCTGCGTTCTCAGAAGAACATACTGATGGTGGTTCCCAGAGTCAGAACAGAGTTGGGTAATGCAGCGTTTCAGTAACTGCCCCCTGTGCATGGAATGAACTGCAAAAGGACCTAAATCTTTCTGAACTTGTGACTTTAGGAGAATTTAAATCTATTCTAAAGAAGTGTGAACTCAATGAGCTTGGAAAATGTAACTGTTTTTGCACACATTGACTTTGATTTTGTAACTTTTGATTGTAAATATTGTGTCTTGTATTTGTCGTAAACTGTATGTAATGCTGTTGTCTTGGCCAGGTCACTATTGGAAAAGAGATTTTTAATCTCAACTGGTTAAATGAAGGATATAATAATAATATAGCCTATATACGGGTTCAACCAGCCAGGCAAGGGCTACCTTTAAAAATAATTATCTTAAAAACCTTAAGGGCACACACAAAAATTAAAAAAATATGCCACAAATGAAGCACAAACGAACTAGATAGTTTTGGAGATTTTCTGTGTTTAATGGGGGGCCAACTTTACAGAGCTCATAAAGGTGAGTTAGCGGAGCACAGACGAGACACCGCTCTGTTCCGCATTGGCCAGCTGTTCTCTTGGTAGATTAAACCTGATCAATACCACTAAAGTTTAAAAACACTGGCGCACTAGTTATCGGAATCATGTTTTATTTACATGCGCTCTCATTCTCTACCCCAAAGCTGTTAATTAAATGTGTGTGCTCAGTTGTGGTGAAAAGCCACAGTGGCCCGTTTTTTTAATAAATAATACGTTTACTTAAAGGAAAAAAATGGTATTTCAATTAACGCACATAAGATAACGTTTTAATGCTGATATACTTAACTGTTATAGGATGATTAAGCTAGGTTATCCTAACTTTAGCTTGACAGACAAAATATATTTATTTACGCTGTAAATAAGCAGGATCTTTGTGTTTAATTGTATAGTCTCACTGCTGATTGCAGGAGCTATTTTGGTCCTGCTTACACTCTGACTCGTGTTTCCCACAGATGTAGCAACATGCTGTTATTTCAAAGGTTTGCATTAATAACCATTTAGAATAGGCTATAACTATTAAATATTATGTAAAATCAGTTGCCGGTAAGAAGTACACCACAAAAACAGCTCAGAAGCTGCTTACCTCTGTCAGGACTAGTCAAGACACACCTCAGTGCCGCTGCCCCGGCCTACGTTGCGGAAATGACGTCACAGTCAAACTAGGGTTTAGGTTTTGACATGTAAAATAAATTAGATCCATAGACATATATATAGGTAGACGCTGCGCGACGAGATTTGCGGCCGCCATCTTGAACCGGTCGTACTCATAGTTTCGTTGAATAGCAGCAGTTAAGATGCCAGAGCACTGTGCAGCATTTTTATGTTCTAATCGGCGGACCATCGCAAATAGGGCTCGGGGGATTACTTTTCACAAGTAAGATTTAACATTACTATTGTACTTTGGTTGTATTTTGTCCTTAAATCCACAGAATTGAGAAGGAGCAAGGATCTTTGATAGTACTGTACTGAAATCGTAGCTAGCTAACGTTAGCTAGACTATGTATCTCCCTCCCTCAACTCAAGTGTTTTCCACATAACTTACTATTCAGATAGGAAAAAATTTCGAAAGCACTTGTTAGATGCACAAAACTTTCTTTTAGTGTCAGGTAACGTTAAGTGCCTATAAGGACAAAGATGTGAGGAAGAAGTGGGAAGTGGCTTTGAGGAGAGAAGGATTTCATGCAAGTGATACAACAATACTTTGCTCTCATCATTTTAAGAATGATGATTTTGATAGGACAGGTCAGATTGTCCGACTCCAAGATGGTGTTATTCCATCCGTCTTCAGCTTTCCGGTTCACCTCCAAAGAGTAGGTGTATTAGATTAGATTCAACTTTATTGTCATTACACAAGTACAGTACAGGCGGCAGTAGCTCAGTGGTAGAGCGGCCGTCCTTCAATCGGAAGGTAGTAGGATCGATTCCCGCTCGCCCCACAGTTCATACTGTCGTTGTGTCCTTGGGCAAGACACTTAACCCACCTTGCCTCCAGTGACTGTAACACTGGTAATGCTTTGGATAAAAGCGTCTGCTAAATGAATAAATGTAAATGTAAATGTAAGTACAGTTTGTGCCATAAATAAATATTACAGGTGTCTCTTTCTATAAACGGCATTTACAGGTGAATATGAACTATAAATGTAAATGTAATATATAGATGTCTCCAACTATAAACAGAATTTTACAGGTGGATGTATACAATTGTATGTTAGCTTAAGGTAAGCAGTAGATTTAAGGTAGTGCAATGAGCATGGACAGTGCAAATAAGTATGATGCGAAATGTAAACAGTTGGTATTGTATGAACAGTTGGTTGTGCAAATGAGCATGTTCCAGCTAAGGTACAGTAGTGTATCCTCATAAAACTATTAGCATTCATAAATGTGAATGTTCATAAATGTAAATTATCAATCACATGGCAGGGTAAGATGCTTATACCTTTTATATGTATTGTATTATATATTATGCTTCATCATTTTAGTTGGAAAAGGGCAGGGCTACTTCTACCTCCAGAAGAGCTGAAGAAAGCCTGTCCATGGCCTCTCAGGATTTCCAGGAAACGGCAACCTCAAGCCCACAACCTCAGCCTAATGATGTGAATATTTCTACTTTAAACATCGTATCATAATGTTCTCTGGACATATTCAAATCTCACTTTTGTGCTTCCACTCATATTAAACATGCTCACAAATAAACCCATACAAACACAATTTAAGACACATTGAACATGCATTACTGGTACACACACACACACACACACACACACACACACACACACACACACACACACACACACACACACACACACACACACACACACACACACACTGCTGGTAGTGGCTTTGACATGTGATGACTATAAGAAAGAATGTGGGCATTAAACTAGTGGTGTCAAAATAATGTTTTTGAAGTGAAACATTACTCAAACCATGTTCATCCCTCTTTCTATTAGGATCATGGCTATGCCTTGCCTGCTTCTCCTACCGCACTTAAGACCAAACTCACTGAAGCCTTGGCAAGAGTGGAAAATCTAGAGTGAGAGAAGAAGAATTCCATGGCCAGAGAAAAGAGGGCAAAAACCACAGTAAAGAGTCTTTTGGGGGATTTGAGGGAAAAGAACCTCATTAATGAAGAGCTCAAAGAGAAGCTTGAATTCTACTCTGGTAAGACAAAATTAGCACTTTGAAATTCATGTATATGTTATTCTTACTCTTATTAAACTCTTTATTTATTATCTGAAGGGGACTTATTCATTTTAAATCATAACATTTCAGATCTTCAGTTAGACCTCATGGCAAAGCAAGGCCACGAATACACAAAGGACTACAGAGAGTTTGCGCTCACGCTCCATTTACATGGTCCAAAGGCATACAAATACCTCAGAGAGACTCGACATTTTCCCCTCCCACATCCACATACAATATAAAGGTAGGCTTAATGTTGTCCGAATTTATTTTTAGGAAATTATTAATGCAAACGCACTGAAAAGCTTCTTCTCAATTTTTTTTCAGGTGGCTGCGTTCAGTGGATTCCAAACCTGGCCTGAACAAGATGATGCTGGAGAGAAGATGCCAGGGAGACCTCTGTGTGTGTGTGTGTGTGTGTGTGTGTGTGTGTGTGTGTGTGTGTTGTGTTGTGTGTGTGTGTGTGTGTGTGTAATGTGTATGTGTGTGTGTGTGTGTGTGTGTGTGTGTGTGCGTGTGTGTGTGTGTGAGTGAGAGAGAGAGCGAGTTAGTCAAAATCATTATAAATTGTTTCTACAAAATATTAAAATGTTTATCTGCTACTATCTGTTTCTTTATCATATTTATAGTGTGTTTTATAAATTACCTTATATCCTAAATCACATATTTAGATTTTGAGTCTGATTACTTTATATCTTTTATCAGAATATTATATAACTGTTAAGCCTACTATGAATATTAAAATACGCTGAACAATGTGTCCTGTATCATAGCTACATGAATGACCTTTGCAGCAAAAAAGCCTGCGTCAAAATTAGTTGGGTATTCGGTGAGAAATTATTGAATAAATGCGCTGACAGCTCATTGCACCTGGCAAACAAGTTACACTGAGCGGCTCCACGGCTCGTTCGTGCCAATAGGCAGTAGCGTTCGATGCGGCGTCTACCTATATATATGTCTATGATTAGATCTATCTGTAGAGAAAGAGAGAGAAAGAGAAAGCAAAAGTAAAAAAAGGAGCTATTCTTTCTTTTTCTAGGAACCATCAGAATTACCTTAGATCTTTCAGTTATCTGCATTTTATTTTTAGATTACATTGTGGTGCTTTAAAATACAATGCCATTTTAAGATGAAAAAAAAATACTGGAGTATTTTTTCACAAAAAAAATAAAGAAATTTACAAGAAAAATGTTGCAATAAAGAAAGCTTCTATCTCCCTCTGAAATAATAAAACACAGTTTTGAAAATCCATAATGATGGAATTTGAATGTTTGATTTTGTTATGCCCCCCCCCCTTGACCTTTGACATCAGAGCCTTTGGTATTGTTCACTTGTGAGGTCTGTGTTGGATGTAAGAACTTCCACAGGCCTTAGACATTTACATTTACATTTAGTCATTTAGCAGACGCTTTTATCCAAAGTGAGGATAACAATGGAAGCAATTTTAACAACACAAGGTACAAAAAGCATAAGTGCACAAAAAACTAGTCAGTTTAAACCCAGCACAGGGTTACAAAGCTAAGGATAAGAGAAATTTTATTTTTATTTTTATTTTTTTAAAGAAAGGAATTGATAGAAAGGAAGTAGAACTCAGTGTTTGTCAGTCAGGTTTTGACGGAAGAGATGTGTTTTCAGGCGTTTTTTAAAGATGGCTACAGAATCTGCTGATCTCATAACGTCTTTGCTGATCAAAGACATTATGAGTTTACATTTGTTCTTTACAATGAACCTCAAGAAAAATACTTTTATCCATTAGTTCTCTTTCAAAAGTAAACTCCACAACATAAAACTGGTTCTGACTGTTCACAGAACCATTCATCCATCTTGTACCGCTTATCTGGGGCCTCAGCTCAGCTCTTTCTTTACCACAACAGACCGGTACATCAATCGCATCACTGCAGAAGCTGCACCGATCCGTCTGTCAATCTCACGCTCCTTCCTTCCCTCACTCGTGAACAACACCCCAAGATACCTAAACTTCTCCACTTGAGGCAGGATCTCTCCACCAACCTGAAGGGGACAAACCACCCTTTTCCGACTGAGAACCATGGTCTCAGACTTGGAGATGAAGATCCTCATCCCAGCCGCTTCACACTCGGCTGCAAACCGTCCCAGTGCACACTGAAGGTCCTGGCTTGATGGAGCCAACAGGACAACATCATCTGCAAAAAAGCAGAGACGAGATCCTGTGGTCCCCAAACCAGACTCCCTCCGGCCCCTGGCTGCGCCTAGAAATCCTGTCCATAAAGATAATGAACAGGACCGGTGACAAAGGGCAGCCCTGCCGGAGTCCAACATGCACTGGGAACAGGTCTGACTTACTGCCGGCAATGCGAACCAAGCTCCTGCTCCGGTCGTACAGGGACCGGACAGCCCTTAGCAAAGGACCCCGGACCCCATACTCCCAGAGCACCCCTGTTATAAGAATTCTATATCCTTATATTATCCAGAGAGACACGGAGACAGATTATATTATAAAAAGCGAAAGGCCAGGTTTTATTCTTGCAAGAATGAAGCAAAGACACGCATATAATCAAAGGTACAGAAGTGAATTTGCTTAAAGAAGTAAACAAAACATGAGATTTTATATCACTGCAGTGGGGGCTGTCAGAGGGAGGTGTATCTTCCATACACTCCCCTCAAGGCCCCAGCTCCAGGTGCAGAAGTCCTCTGGCAAACCATGTCTATCTAGTTATGTCTACTCCATGCTTGGACTAACATGGAGGACATGACCTGATTTGACATGACCTGTAGAGAACTATGAGCACCCAGTAACTATAAACAATATAAACAATTATAAAAATAAAATTATTATAACATTCCCCCCTCTTTATGCTGAAAACCATTAGCATAAACAAGCTACTAGCTTGAGTGTGAGTTGTAAACTATGACAGAAGCGAAAACCCAGCAGGGCGTTGACCTAGCCAGAAGAACATTTTGACCCATTGGTAAAATGACCTACGCTGGGAAAAACTCTTTTATCCACCCCTCGCCCCAAAGGCGGTGACAAAACACAAACATCAAGCATCAAACGTATGTAATCACTTCAAATGATTAACTTACAACACATGTCAAAACAAACACAACAAATGATTATAATGGGATATGTTTCAAATCAAATGGGAACCCACAGAGTAATGCACTGATTCTTCAAAGTCAAATTCTTTAAAGTCCATAAATCATAAATGTCCATAAATCATAAATCAAAACACAGTGTCACTCCAAAATAAAGTAGAAAAATTTGCCAGAGGTTAAGCTGGTCGACCCATTGGACTCAAGATCTCTGGCCTGTCCCTGCCTGTCCATTTCTGTCCCTGTAACGAAAAGAAAAACACATGGAGTGAGACTATGCACATTCATAATGAATGGACCCAGTTTCGACCTCCTCCTTCTCTCAGTGCCCTCTCGTCTGTCACGCCCACCTCCACCTCGCTCTAGTCTCCATGGCAATTGTGCATTTTTCCTCAGAGAAATACATTACATTCATATTAATTTCAAGTTTCATCCAATTTACAAACACACTTTACAAATACCTTTTCGGTCAATCTCAATAGATCAAAATTTAAAATAAATAAACGTTTGTCTGAATTCGTTTATCTTACCGCTTCCGTGTTTGCTGCTGCTGGTCTGTCTGCAGCTTTTTTTTTCAGCCGAAAAGGAGCAGGTGGGAGGTGGGGTGCAGAGGAAGTTTTGAGAGGGCACTGTTGTCCGAGCGGGGGGAGGCCGAGACCTAGAAGCTCCCAGAAAACATTTATACAAAATACAAATGATTATTGTTTTGAAGTACAGGTGTGTACTTCTTTTAAAATCTCTTCTCTGCTTCTCTGTTTTTTCTCAAACTAGAAAAATAGCTTATGGAAGCTACCTTTCTCTCTCATGTTGTTCAAACTTTCTCTAAACAAAAAACATTACTTTTGTTCTGATTCACATCATTAGACTCATTCTTCATCCAACAATGGCCCATTCATAACACATTTATTCTCTCACACACACCTTTTATCTTTTACTCTTTAGGTCAACAATTCTCAGTATAAGCCCCGTCACTTCGTGTGGGCTTTTTTTTTTCTCACTCACCGCTTCAATATGCAGTGAACATTTTTTCAGCAAAAGCCTCTCACTTCTAGTGGGCTTTATAAATCTCATTTCTCGTCTGCAGGGAACAATTCTACGTAGGCCTTTCTAGTCACATTGACTTCGGACTCATTCATCTCACTTTTTGTTGTTAGTATCTTGATAATAGTCCATACTCGAGTTTTCCTGTGCGTCCAACGCACCATTAAAACCAACAATACTAGCTATGCCAGGCAGTTTGATTGTGGCGTATTACGATACGTGATTATTGATCTAAGATAAATTCTTGTGCTTCCCAGACAAGCTATTTAGACCTCATACTCCTTCTTGTAATTAGGTGCCCTATCTCGCATAGAGTTTCGCACTTGTCACGGCCAATGAACTCACCGCGCGGGTCCGTTTCAAGAAACACCATAAAGACTTACAGAGCATAGGGTATCTATCAAACTTAAATCTAGCAAGACAACAAGCTTTAACACAGATTAACATCAGAAATCCCGTTTAAAATCTCACCAGTAGATAGACAGGTAGGGTCTCGATCAGAAACACATACTTTTTCGGCTTTTAATCTCACCATAAACCATATAGGCAGGGTCTCGACAAAGCGGATCTCACCATTTAAGGAATCTCGATCTTTCAGCGTTTAAGAATCTCCTATGCTGGCCAACTTTATGGAAACACATCAACTATGGTGATGTAAATACATGCAGTCCACTCAACATCCGCCAGATTTCCAAAACTACTACTTCCGGAAGCTTTGGTATTCACAATCACACACACACACAAAAATTAAATTAAACAGCTGTTTACCTGAATTGTCAGTCCAATTGTCCAGTTGTTCCACAGCCAGACTGTCTCTCTGTCCTCTCGTCTCTCTGCTCTTCTCTTTTTTCAGTCCAGATCTCGTCATCGTGCTTCACACACACAGAGTGGAGGTCTGGCCCTTACTGCTTTAACAGCACAGCTTGGGACTTACAAGAAATGCTTTTTTGTGCATTTCTTCCGTGCACGTCAGCTCACCTCTTTGCATGAGAAACAACGAATATTGAGATCCGGGTCACAGCACCAAATGTTATAAGGATATAGAATTCTTATAACAACCCCCCACAGGGCACCACGAGGGACACAGTCGAATGCCTTCTCCAGATCCACAAAGCACATGTGGACTGGTTGGGCAAACTCCCATAAACCCTCCAGCACCCTGGAGAGGGTATAGAGCTGGTCCAGTGTTCCACGACATGGACTATCGACCGCATTCTCCTCTCCAGTACCCTGTCATAGACTTTCCCCGGGGAGGCTGAGGAGTGTGATCCCTCTGTAGTTGGAACACACCCTCCAGTTCCCTTTCTTAAAAAGAGGGACCACTACCCCAGTCTGCCAGTCCAGAAGTACTGTCCCCAACCGCCACGCGATGTTGCAGAGGCGTGTCAACCAAGACAGCCCCACAACATCCAGAGACTTGAGGTACTCAGGCCGTATCTCATCCACCCCCCAGTGCCTTGCCACTGAGGAGCTTCCCAACTTCCTCAGTGACTTCGGCTTGGGTGATGGACGAGTCCACCTCCGAGCCCTCGGCCTCTGCTTCCTCAATGGAAGACATGTCGGTGGGGTTGAGGAGATCCTTGAAGTATTCTTTCCATCGTCCAACAATGTCCCCAGTTGAAGTCAGCAGGTTCCCACCTCCACTGTAAACAGAGTTGGCAGGGCACTGCTTTTCCCTCCTGAGGCGCCGGACGGTTTACCAGAATGTCTTCGAGGCTGACCGATAGTCCTTTCCATGGCCTTACCGAACTCCTCCCAGACCCGAGTTTTAGCCTCCACGACCACCCGGGCTGCAGTCCGCTTGGCCTGCCGGTACCTATCAGCTGCCTTAGGAGTCCCACGAGCCAACCAGGCTCAGTAGGTCTCCTTCTCATCCTTCATCCCTTACTTCCGGTGTCCACCACCGGGTTCGGGGGTTGCCGTCACGACAGGCACCGGAGACTTTACGGCCACAGCTTCGAGTGGCTGCATCAACAATGGAGGTGGAGAACATGGTCCACTCGGACTCAATGTCTCCAACCTCCCTCGGAATCTGGTTGAAGCTCTGCCGGAGGTGGGAGTTGAGAAGATCTCTGACAGGGGCCAATGTTTCCCAACAGACCCTCACAGTACGTTTGGGTCTGCCAAGTTTATCCAGCTTTCTCCCCCGCCATCGGCTCCAACTCACCACCAGGTGGTGATCAGTTGACAGCTCCGCCCCTCTCTTCACCCGAGTGTCCAAGACATACGGCCGGAGGTCAGATGAAACAACTACAAAGTTGATCAACGACCTCCAGCCTAGGGTGTCCTGGTGCCATGAGCACTGATGGACACCCTTATGCTTGAATATGGAGTTCGTCTGAACCACGCTCGGGTTCAGATCCGGGGGGCTGTTCCTCCCAATCATGCCCCTCCAGGTGTCACTGTCGCTGCCCACGTGACCGTTGAAGTCCCCCAGTAGAACAACGGAGTCCCCGTTTGGAGCACTTTCCAGCACCCCTCCCAGAGACTCCAAGAAGGCCGGGTACTCTGCACTGCTATTTGGCCCGTAAACACAAACAACAGTGATTGACCTATCCCCGACCCGAAGGCGCAGGGAAGCGACCCTCTCGTTCACCGTGGCGGCTGAGCCGGGGGGCAATGAGCAAGCCCACACCAGCCCGCCGCCTCTCACCGCAGGCAACTCCAGAGTAGTGGAGAGTCCAGCCTCTCTCGAGGAGTTGGGTTCCCAGAACCTTTATTTTTAATAGTGACACTTAAAAGGCTAGAAACAGAAATTATCATAAAACCAATATTTATATGACAATGTCAATATGAAGCATATAAAAACCATTGTCATAAAAACCTTTCAAAAGGTCTGTGTGGGACCAACAGCAGACTATTGAGGTTCACGTGAATCGGTCTCAGGACGTCTTATAAAAGGGTTGCTTCCAAACCTTCAGGACTCTACCAGGACAGTATTTAAAAAGCCAGAAGTCCTGCTGTAGCAGTAAGTGACTATCACACTTGAAACCTTGGGTCTTGAAGATGAGAGCAGTCATTTGATAGATGTGGTACATCGAGACAAAGCACAGTGACAAACTGTAGAGAAAGACGGTTTCTATTTACGTAGAAAATGCACTCTCCAAGTGTCAGTATGCCGCTTGTTCTGAACACAACATATACCCTGCAAACCCTTAAAAAGCCCAACGACCAATAACATGCAAACATTTCTACTTGAACAGCTCTGTTTTTTTACTGTTAACTCAACGCCAAGCTCACACCAAAGATAGAAGCCACAAGATAACCTGACCTGCTCTGCTCTCTCAAACTACTGAGCAGCGAGATTAATAAACCTTTACCTTTGTGCCAAAATGTAGATTATTTGATTACAAATCAGATTATCAGCAAACTTTAGCGATAAGCAGTTTCGCATAATCAACCATGTTATAGCTACAGTTGTTTTGAACAGGCATCGACACAGCCACCAGTTAATCTGATGAAGTTGAATTTGCACAAAAAAAGAATAAACTAGACAGTTGTCTAAAACCCTGTTTGCTGTTGTGGGCTATTTTTTTTTTTTTTTTTACTAAACATAGCTTTGTCACTGTTGTTCATAAACATACATCAAGAAGTGAGAAATGAAGGGGAAGCTAATTTCATTCAACTTTGTATAATTTAATCTTTCCCTCTGCTGTGACCCACCACCATCTCTGTCTGTCCCAGGTGTGAATGAGGTGAATGAAAGCACGATGTAAAGCGCTTTGGGTGTTCGAGAAGGGTGCAAAAAAGCACTATATAAATGCACACCATTTACCATTTACCAACCTAATTTTCCTTTTCAGACGTACTTACCATTTCAGACGTACTTACCATAGGGGCATGATGGAAGTCCCCACTATAGCTTCTAATGCACTTTTAACGGGTGTTGGTTGGGCAGTGGTTAAATGGAATTTAAACAATTGTTCTGTGCCTGTATCTAAGGTTGGCATGTCCATCCTTTGTTCCCAATTACTCAAACAGCGATCAAAGTAACGAGTAGGAGTCCCTCCTGAATTTCTGGACAGTCCTGTAATGTGGTCATATCCATCTTCTGAGGAAAGGTGGCTCTAAGAGCCGGCCACAATTGTTTAATATGTGGGCTCAATTTAGTATGATCAGGTAAGTTTTTCGTGTGCGCATTAATCTCTGTGTGCCTTAAATTGGAAAAACGCACTCCTGAGGTCGCAAGACAATACCTCAAATCTCCCAATGTGGCGTTCTCTCCTGGGACCATGAAGATGAATGCTTTTATCCAGGTAGTTGCACCTTAAAAGGCGAATTCTGGGTCTTTACTATGTGGCCTTGTGCATCTCTGCTTTCCACTAGTGGAAACATGTATTCAGACCTCTCCTGATTATAATCGACTACCTGTTCCCCCAGGCTATCCCAATCCCTTGAAGTTGGTCTACAAACCTCGTCTGTGTACATCTGATGGGGGTCCCGTGGTTTTGATTGTCTTGGTCTTAAGTGATAGTGTGACTCATAAAAGTCACTTCCTTTTTTATTAGATTGCTTGTGTGCCACATGTTTATTCCCACTCATGGGTGAAGTATGTGGTGAAAACGTGTCAGGCATTAGGAATTAGGTTCCATTAAGAGGACCATAGGAGTAGAGCGAGAAGTACAATGTTGAATTTGCTCCTGTCGATTTTGTTCTAGCATAAAGTCTAATTTCTGTACATGTTCGTGCAAATGCATACTTGTTTCTTTTAATAAGTCAGTGAATGGAGTATTGTCCAGTCCATCCAAAGGTACAGGTCTAAGCAAGGTATGTGGAATTTCACTGTAAGCTTTCTTACCGTTTTCATTCATTTATATCATATAATACACTTGATGAGGTTCTTCAAGTGTCACATTAGATTTTAGCACTATTACCTTCTGTCCTTTTCTGACAGGCCTATATGTCTCTGTACCACATGCAGGGTTATAGTACAAGTACAAGTAATTTCTCTCCTTCCTTGTAAATGGGATGGTTCTCTTTCTCAAAGCGGGATTTAATTATATCTACCAGTTTCCGTGACTCTTCTCTCTGTTCTCTATTCCTGGCCTCTCCTCCGCTACTTCTACTCCCTACTAAGGGCGGCAGTACCTCAGTGGCGTCAGAGCGGCCATCCTTCGACGATAGTCTCTTTGTGATTACCAGACAGAAGGAGGGTGACTGGAAGTGTCTGTTCCACGATCTGGGCCAGAACTTCTCTGTTTAAGGCCTTGACCTTCAAAGGCGCCCCCAACGGTTGAGTCCGGATACCCAGTTCCTCAGCCACCCCATGGTCCGAAAGGCTTTCATCCGCTCCGGAATCAATCATCACGGCCAAGGTCCGGGTCTGATCTGCCAAAATAATAGTTCTTTCCATTCTAGGTGGCTTGGGAGATGAACATTGGGCTTGGCTCAGCAATACCTCTCCCATTACTGCCGAGCCCCCCCCCCTTTTCATTGGACAAGAAGCGCGAAAATGTCCCAGCCTTCCGCAATAGAGACAACTCCCCGTAGTTACACGGCGTTGTCTCTCCTCCTCCGTCAAGTGGGTCCGGCCCAGTTGCATGGGTTCAGGTGCGGTTGACTGCAGTGGATGACCCGGCGGTTGTGCAGGAAAACTGGAGTGACTGCGGCCCTCGGCCGTCTGCGCCCAACCCTCCCCGGTCCTCTCTCGTTGCGGCTGTGGGGAAATCCAGGGATGTGTTGGGGAGCCTGAAAACTGAGGGGTAGGGTGTCTCAGCGACGCCGGCCTTCTCCCTCCTACGCTCACGGAGGCGGTTATCAATCCTAATGGCCCCTCTTATGAGTTCGTTTAGACTCGTGGGTGGTTCCCGCGCCGCCATCTCGTCCTTGAGCTCTTCAGAAATGGCATTCAAGAAAGCCCCGTGAAGAACTTCATCATTCCAACCGCTCTCCACGGCGAGTGAACGAAACTCAATGGCGAATTCTGCCACACTGCGATCTCCCTGGCGGATGGAAAACATTGTAACGCCTGGACCCGTAGACACCCAATTAAAAAAGCAATCTTAGAGCGTTCATTATGATAAGTCTGTGGCTGCTGCTCAAAAACCAAAGAGCACTGTGTTAAAAACGCCCGACATGAGCTGAGATCTCCGCTATATGGTGCTGGAGACGGCACAAACGCTTCCTTGGACACAGGAGGCGGGGCTTCGGGAGTCGGAGCGGAGGGAGCTGGACTGCTGGTAGACGGCGTGGGGTTCAAGGAAGCCAACTGGTTACGGAGTCCGGACAGGTTGAGGGAAAACTCCTTCATATGGTCCATGAGGGCCTGGAGCGTAGCATCATGCTGCTCCAGAAGAGCGGTCTGGGCAGCGACAGTCTGTGGTAGCGTGCTAGGCTCTGCTGGGTTCATTCTGGCCAGATCGTACTGTTATGGACTGGCGAAGAACCCAAACGCAGACACCATTTAAATAACTCAAAAAACAGAATGAATGAATGAATGAATGAATGAATGAAAAAACAGATGTATTGAATAAATAACTTAGAAGGTGAGAGTTCTTCGAGGATAGAGAGGGATACCAGAAGACGACGGAGGCTGGACTGAAACGGGACTGACGATGGGACTTGACAGATCAGGAGAAGACAGAGGTGGGACTGGAACAGGACTGACGGCAGAACTGGAAGGATCTGAGATGGACAAGAAGAATAGGTAAGTAAACACAAAATACAACAAGCAATTCAAGCGCTAGACGTTCTACTAACTGTAGCTAGTGTTACGATCTGGCATCGATGAGCTGGACACGGTGCTTCTTATACTCTGTTGATTAACAACGTGGAACAGCTTGTCTGTCTTTGCCGGCGCTCCCGCACACCTGTTACTACTCCGCGAGCCTGCAGGGGCGGAGGAGCCGGAGGCGGACTCAGCCGGAGAATCCGGAGGTAGCTGGGCTGAGTCCCGAGCCGACATGACAGGCGGCAATGTTTGAGTGGGTGTATCTGTATTACTAGTGTGAGAGTTGGGGGAGGGGTTAGACTTCGTCACTTCCCAACTCCACAAGTCTTCCCTTAATGAAAATCATGTCAATAAAGGCCGCAGGGCCCGTTACTTCTCATTTAAAGAGCACGCTTCTGGGTCATCCCTTCCGGCTCTCTATGGTCTGCCCCCACCATGCCACGCAGGCAGATTGTGCTCGGCTTAAGTGGGTCCGGCGCACCTACAGCAGTACAGGCGCCTTCCACGCTGCCCAGGGAGGGGCGTAAGAGGCGCTCCCCTGCGCTCTCCTGTAACTCAAATGCGGCTTGTAAACGGCCAAGATTTCACTCTGCAACTGCCAGGGGCGGGGTGCAGATATTGGGGGCCAGGGGCTTTCCCCCGCGGTTATCCAGGTTATCCCTTCTGCAGTGTCCTTCGCACACACTTGGGCAGCGGCAATGGCCCTCCAAGAGAAGGTCTCTTCACTCCTGCATCATGGTGCAATTTCGGAGCTGGACCGAGGGGAGGCGTAGATAGGGTTTTACTCCCCCTATATAGGGAAACGGGGGAGTGCGGCTGATCCTGGACCTGCGCATCCTGAATGAGTATGTGACCACCAGGAGGTTCCGCATGTTAACAATCAAGCACCTCCTGGAGAGTGTCCGCCCGGGGGATTGGATGACCTCAATCGACCTGATGGATGCCTATTTTCATGTCTCCATCCTGCCGAGACACAGGAAATTTCTCAGGTTTGCCATCAGGGAGCGGTGTTTTCAGTTCAACCGTCTCCCGTTTGGCTACTCCCTCGCCCCACGCAAATTTTCCAAATGCGTGGAGGCAGCACTGGAGCCGCTTCGTCGTCAGGGTCTCAGGATCCTGACTTACATAGACAATTGGCTCATCCTTGCTCCCTCTCGCCAGGCGGCCGTGGAGCAGGGGTGGACGCGCTGGCTCAAGAGTCATGGCCCATAGGCCTCCTCTATGCCTTCCCGCCGCTACGCCTCTTGGCCCCTCTGCTTCACAGGGTGAGGTTGCAGGGCCTTCACATCCTGGTGGTGGCTCTGGACAGTCCGGGTGCCGGCTGCTCTCCTTCAAGTCCGCCCTTCTGTTGGCACTATCCTCCGCCAAGAGGGTGGGGGACCTGTGCGCCTTGTTGATCCTTCGTGCATGTCGCTCAGTGAGGATGGAAGCCTAGTTCACCTTTGGCCCAACCCAGCCTTTCAGCCGAAGGTTATCACTTCGTCCTTCCGGTCCAGGGTGATCAGGATTACAGCTCTCTGCCCCACCTCAGCAGATGCGCAGTTATTCATGCTGTGTCCGGTCAGGGCTTTGCGCTGCTATGTGGAGCGCACAGGTGGTCACGGGCTCGGCGGGAAGGATGGATGCTCTTGGGAGAGGCGGTCCTGGGCACTGCTTGATTAGGCTCACAGATGACGGCGTCAGATGCTCTTGGGAGAGGTGGTCTGGACGCCGTGGCCTGTAGTGTGGCATGCTTGGCTGCTCTTGGGAGAGGCGGGCCCGCATTGTTCCTGACGTTGTTTGTTCCCGCGCCAATCGTTGTGAACCTGTCCAGCTGGGAGTACATTGATCCCCTACGGCCTTTGCCTTGGTAGGTAACCACTAGCGAAGCCCGTAGGTGGGCGGAGCATACACGAAGTAGAAATTATAGTTACCTGATGTACTGTAACTACAGTTCTACGAGTGTGTGCGTAGCCCACCTACTCTCAGGCCCAGCTGGACTGCTTCCCTCTTTTGAGCTGGTTCGAAGAAGGGAGAGCATTGGGCAAGGGGTTTTATATAGCCCCCGAGGCTGTGCCAGTACGTTGGCATGATTGGCGCGGTGAATGTTTTGATCTTTCTGATCTGAGGTAACCACTAGCGAAGCCTGTAGGTGGGCTACACACACACTCGTAGAACTGTAGTTACATCAGGTAACTATAATTTAATAATTTCAAAAATTGTTGTTGCTGGGCTTTTGTTGGTACGGGATCTAAATCTACCAAGAATGCCCTCTTCCTGCATCTGCTCCATCCATTTTCAATTTTCATTTTTTTTCACTATTTATATGAGTAGTTTTAGTAGTAGTCATAGTTGTTAATTTTTTTACAGCCCAGCCCACAGAGCCTTCTGGGTAGAGCGGTACCACTCCTTTTCCTTTGTTCTTTTTTTCCTTGAGGTGTGGCCTTCAGATGCAATCTAATGCAGGCTTTGTTCTTTTTATGGGTTTTTAAATGATTTTGGTTATATTTTTTGCAACACAATACACACTGTTTTTAAGACTATATTTCACAAACAACTATATTGGGTGTTATGCCAGCCTAGTGTCTCTGACTTTCTGGCTATGCGCCCCTATTCTACACAGGCTTTCTAGCTATGGAGCGTTAGGCTCCCTTATGCTAGCATAGCCCGTAATTTAGTTTCCAAAACGTCAAGCGTTATGCCAGCCTAGTGTCTCTGACTTTCTGGCTATGCGCTCTGGCTAACTCATTCAGGTTTCTTAACGATTGAGCACTATGCTATCCTTATTAAAATATAAATATTTTTTATAGCTATGTAACTCAGGTTAATCTAACCAATAACCCGACCCACTTTCTGAGAATGATCAGGTCCCAAGGAGTATTAAGCCCTTCGGGTTATTTTCTCTTTATATCTTAAACTACACACAAATTTTTAACCAAGACAAAACAATTGTTGTAAAAACACAAAACATTTAAGACATCTTATAAATTTTTCTGAGTGCACTACTAGTGTAGCAATTTTTGCATATAAATATATATATTAGATTTATATTATATTAATTAATATTAATTTCGGGGCACCATCTCGATTTTACAGTTTTTTCGATATTACAAATATTTATTAATATAAACAGAAACCACTAATACACCGACGTGTCTTTTATGGAATTTTATTAAAAAGTTATACAAATTATTAATAATGATGAATAAAATGATGTGAACATGGGGAGACATTCATGGTAAAGATGATGAGGATGGTTAACACAGACAGGGGTGAACACAGAACAATAACATTTGCATAGAGAATATTGTGAAACCAGGAATGTTTGGTTATTTTAATCTATATTATTAAGACTTACTAAGGGGCTTTTAGAGGGGAGTAGATGACGGCTTCGGGGCCAGAATTTTGGACAGAGTACAGTTTAGGATGCCAAACTTCTGTGTCACGTGCGAACTCACCCTGGTGGTGATGATTGGTATCAGGTCCTCGCGGCACAAGGTCACAAAAGGTCCTTCAGGGCCCTGTCACGTGCTGATGTCTCGTGTCAAGATGGCCGCAGCGTGCATGTTTTCTCCAGAGGGGAGTCGCAGTGCGCCCGGGGAGAAAACAGATGCGTCCTGGTACCGTCTAATGTCTGGCGAGGCCTTTAGCATCAAACTCCACCAAGCTGATACTAGTTAAAGTCTTTAAAAAGTTATGGCAAGGTCCACGGAAGGAGGTCTTGGCGGCTGTTTCCTTTGGTTTAAAACTTGCTTAAGAGAGGGCTAGTCTGTCGAGCGGACTCGTGAGCAGGCGCAGTCGTTACAAGAATAAAAATACACAGATGGCTTCCGTTGGTAGCAGAAGTGCCGGAAATACTTAGGACAGCTGATCAAAAAGAAGGAAAACTTGCAGTCTTTAAAGTACAGAGAAAAATTACTCATTCACACAAGGTCCTAAGCTTGTAAGGTTGCGAAGACGAGACGGTCCTGGGGGACCGGCAGCAGGAAAAAGCAGGATCAGAGAGAGAGCGAGAGGTTACCGGAGATTTTATAAAGTCTGGTTTGGGTGTGTCTACGCGCTTTTCCGGAGAAGCGGCGTTGCTTTGGGGGTGGAAGTTTAACTAAAGTTTAAACTAAGTTAAAACATTCCTTTTGTTTCACCATATTTCTTTTTCAGCATTTCATAAACACACAAAACACTCGTTCTGCAGGGTGTATACAGAGAAAATGCATATTGTCAGAATATTATGGAAACATATATTCATTACATTTCATTAAAAATAAAACGTAAACTGTAGAAATGTGATAAGGAGTTATTTTGTCTTGTTACAACTCCGCGTCCTAAAAAATGCACAGTGTAATTGTTAGCAAATTAACACCAAATGTCAAGCAAAGTTTAGAGTCATTTGTCCATTTGGCCACTAGAAGGCAGCCAGAAGGGTCTTCCACAGTTTAAATAGACAAATCGCATCTTGGAAAGTTATGGCTTGTCTAATAGGGTTCCTCGTGGTCTGAAGCACAGAAAGTAAATTACCCGTCCTTGAACACATTTATGAGTCTTTTATGGCTTTTAGGACATTAAAACAGAGTGTCAATCAGGTCTGTTGACGGTCCCTGGGTCTTAACAAACACTGACCATCTGTAAATAATCATAAGACAGATGTTGACAGGGGGAATTTCTGGTGGCTGTTCTGGTGTGTTACACTAGGTTTATAAATAAATGTACAGGCAGATTTTTTTCTCCACATTAAGGTCCACCCCCGTAGGGACAGGCAGAAACTTTAGTTAACAAGGCTTTCTGCTCACTTTTTCATTTGCGGCCGCCAAATTGTGAAGAAAAAACTTGTCCGTCGTGCAGAGAACATGTGAAGAATAAAAATGTTTCCTTTCCAACACCGTAACCGGGCGTAAACACCAATTTGTTACTCCGAAAACAGTTCCTCCCGGCTCTTTTGGTACAAGTGATGGACCTAAGACTATTTCAATCAAAACTATAAAACTAATATAAAGTGTGTCTGTTTAATTCCACTCAGTAAAAGGTATAAGAACAGCGCTGGAACACAAAATGATGTTAACAAATCGTCCGCCCTCGTGTTGTGCTGCTGGTCAACTCAATGCCCCAAAAGTCCTAACCTTTGGCCACACCTCACACAGGAGGGGACACTTCCTCAACTTGAATCAGTATTTTTCCACTAGATTATCCTCTTATTAATACTCTAAGTTAGTCCATAAAATGTCTATTTTTAAGTCTCTTATTATTTGCATTCCTTCTTTTAACACAGAGAATGCTCTGTTTGACGCCTTATTCACTTTAATTAAGCCTATATTACTTTTGGTCTGCAGTTGTTATCAGACTTTTTAAAGAAGCTATTAATACAGCAAAGTTACAATCCACAGCCTGCTATAACCTGCTATTCCCAGTAATGTTAACATTTGTTCTACAGATTTTTGCTTCAAAGCCTTTGTTACAGTCTTACTTATCATTTAGACTAAATATTCTATCTCAGATTAACAAAATTACAATTTTTCTTTACTAATTTTATTTTTTTCCCAAATGCTAAAATTTGTAACACTGCGATGAAGTCTAACTCACATCATCGATGCATGATCAGACTATAGATCATATACATACTAGATCTCTAGACTCACTACGTTCAGGTTGACTTTGGATGAAGATAACTTTAGGTCTTTCAAGAATCGACTGTAAGACAGACTCCTTTTTCTTCCGTCTCAGTCGTAATATGTAAAACAGAAAAGGTATCGTAAGTCAAATTAATTACAGAACATAAATCTATTACTGTTAGCCAATCTCAATTCAGGCAGAATATTAGACAGTATCAAAACCAGATCAGAAACCATAGACATTTCATTGTCATGGGACATTTCAGTCTGGACTACATCACATGCTCCTAGTGATATTTTAAAATACTGATTGATCTTCTAAGACATATAGCTCTTGAATTTAGATTTAGATTTGTACATTTTACATTTACGCACATTGTAGCTGTTAACTTTGGTTTAAGTGCACAAGACTCCAGTCCCTCTGTCACTAATGCAACATTAGGAGTTGAGTTCTTGATCAGAAACCAAGTCTCATACTGGGTAATAAGAGGTACCACCATAGCTTCTTGCCTTATATATATTATATATATATATATATATATATATATATATATATATATATATATGTTGTTCATCATTGAATAGTGTAACTGCATCTAGTCTAGTCTTTGTATTTTTTCATTTTAGTCCATCTCTTTATTAATTCTGAATTCTGTGGTCATCTTCACCCAGTACATTACAGATTAATTAGTCATTTCTCTTCTGCCCTGCTGTTTTATTAAGAAGGCACTATCTCTTGATGCATCTTCTGGTATCTGACAAAGTCTTAAGGGGGTTACGTCTTCTTGGGGGTTGGGTGGACTCACCAGACGCTGCTTTAGGCCTGTCTCACTCTCCGAAACTGCCTCGCACACATCTCTGTGCAGCGGAATTTTCTTTGTACGGGATCCACTGTGATCTGTTATAATTATCTTGTTACAGCGACATCGGCCCTGCTAAAGAAGACTGAAACATAAATACAGTGGGGATCGTTTGGTCACCCCAGGTAAAAATTCTTATTAATGTGCATAAAGACGCCAAGAAAAGATGGAAAAAAAAAAAAATGTCATCAAATGACAGATAATCCTTATAACAAGACATCCTTATAATAAGTCAAAAAAAGTTAGATTTTATTTCCATCATTTACACTTTCAAAATAACAGAAAACAAAAAAATAGGGCCTGCAAAAGTTTGGGCACCCTGCAGAGTTAATACCTTGTACTGCCCCCTTTGGCAAGCTAGGACCTGACAGTGTCATGGATTGTTCTCAATCATCGTCTGGATAGACCAGGTGATGTCAATCTCAAAGGTTTTAAATGCCCAGACTCATCTGACCTTGCCCCAACAATCAGCACCATGGGTTCTTCTAAGCAGTTGTCTAGAAAACTGAAACTGAAAACGCTCACAAAGCAGGAGAAGGTTATAAAAAGAAAAAGCAAAGCGTTTTCAGATGCCAATATCCTCTGTTCGGAATGTAATTAAGAAATGGCAGTCATCAGGAACAGTGGAAGTTAAAGCAAGATCTGGAAGACCAAGAAAAATATCAGACAGAATGGCTCGCAGGATTGTGAGAAAAGTAAGTCAAAATCCACGTTTGACTGCACGATCCCTCCAGAAAGATCTGGCAGACACTGGAGTTGTGGTACACTATTCCACTATAAAGAGATACTTGTACAAATATGGACTTCATGTAAGAGTCATCAGAAGAAAACCTCTTCTACGTCCTCAACACAAAAATCAGCGTTTGAAGTTTGCAAATGAACATATAGACAAGCCTGATGCATTTTAGAAACAAGTTCTGTGGACCGATGAGGTTAAAATAGAACTTTTTGGTCGGAATGAGCAAAGGTATATTTGGAGAAGAAAGGGCACAGAATTTTTTTAAAAGAGCAGTGTGTGACAGACAGCCCAGAAATCTCAAAGAACTGGAAGACTTTTGTAAGGAAGAATGGACAAAGATACCTCAAACAAGAATTGAAAGACTCTTGGCTCGTTACAAAAAGCCTTTACAAGCTGTGATACTTGCCAAAGGGGGCAGTACAAAGTATTAACTCTGCAGGGTGCCCAAACTTTTGCAGACCCTATTTTTTTGTTTTCTGTTATTTTGAAAGTGTAAATGATGGAAATAAAATCTAACTTTTTTTGACTTATTATAAGGATGTCTAATCTGTCATTTGATGCCTTTTGGAGATTTTTCCATCTTTTCTTGGCGTCTTTATGCACATTAATAAAAAATTTTACCTGGGGTGCCCAAACTTTCGATCCCCACTGTATAGGTTTATTCATATTTCGAGGTACTGCAGTTAAACTAGTCAGCGGAATCCACTGTTGTTCTTCAGTGACAAACCCCAGTTTATCATTCTTCTCTTTATGTCTATTGTTCAGTTTGATCAATTGTAGCAGTATTAACTTTTTCAACAAACTTTTATTAGTTTCTTCCTCTTCTTTCTTTAGCTTTCTGTGAGCTTTCCCATGATTCGCACGTAATGTTCAGTTGATCTTCTTTGATTTCTTTCAACTGAGTTTTGTTAAGTGTAATTCAGGAGGCCTTCTTTTCTTTAACCATCTTCTCCCACATTTCTTGATTATTTTTTCATAAGCCTTTAGACTTGGGCTGTACGAGGTCTGTTTAGGATCGGAAAGCACAATGTCATTAATATGCTTTAGTTGTGAGTCAGCTCCAAAAGAACTCTTCGACTTTTGTCTGTGTTTTAACAGTTTCTCTGGCATTTTTATTTTAATATCTTCTTTGTCTTGCTGGGACTGACTTCTTATTGTTTTATCCAGTTCTTTGAATTCTTTCATTTCATTGTCTCTAAAGTCAGGAGAGATTTTTAACAACTTTGGACAGGAGCAGGTCTCCAAACATTCCTCTGTCTTATCTATCTCTAGATTGGGGATGCAATTCCCAGAGGGAGAGACGCTGCTGGAGTCACTCTCAACTTCTCCGATTAATGCATCTCTGTTTGGTTCAGCTAAAACCAGCTTGATTTCTTCAGACAGCTCTTATATTGGAAACTGTCCAGGAATTTCTTTATATTGAAAAGGCAATAGGGCTGAAGGTTCTGGACCCACAACAGCTGACTGTACTGGTTTTGTTTCAATTAGTTCCCTTAGTCTCTGTCTTGACTCCGTCTTACTTTCTTTCTTTTTTAAATTTATTTTAACGCATTCGTCCTTTTTTAAATTTCCATCACTTTCAAGGCTCTAAATCTCATTAACATCTACATTATTACTTCTCCCAAGGGCTCCATATACACACACTCATTCACACATAGATTAGTCCACACGCCGGGGCAGCCAGTTGCTCTCTGGCAACTTGTACAGTCTTGTACAGAAATTACTGAACACTTCAAGTGTCGCCTCGTGTCTTTGGATTATGCTCAGTGGATAGAACTAGCCTTTACTTCCTCACATTTTTTGCGCTAAATTCCTCCCAGAGACACAACCGGTGCTATTTTTGAATGTATTCAATAGATAGAAATGCTTTTTTCCCTTTTAATTCCCTTTTAACTGCACCACGCGTGCTGTCTTTATTAGTCTTAATAACGTCCTCTTAACTCTAACACTTTTATGACTTTCTAAATCTTTACATACTCTAATTTAGGTTTTTTGAGATGAGTTTTTCAAGCGGCACTTTTACTACTCGTCTCTTCTCAAAATCTGCACTTCACAGACACCTATCCCCATCTAGCAAATAATAAAAAGGTATGCTCACTCTCAAAACTTCTGGTCTCCGGCATCTGCGGGTGCTTTCTCTGAGAAGTCAAGCAGAAAGAGAACCGCTCTCTTATGTTAAAACCATGGCTTGGCAGTCACTTTTTTGCTCAACTGGATCCCAAGTCCTGAAAGGAAGAGTACCTACCTGAAACCAAGTGAATATTGGGGAGGAGGAACTGAAGGTTATTGTTGCAAATGGTAGTCTCATTTCCTATGATGGATTGGTAGCTATTACAATGAACTTGCCAGGGAATGTGGACCACAACCTGTCCATTAGTTTCCCATTCCTCATCAGCATCACATACCTTGACCCCTATTCATCCATACAATACTACCACAAAAGAGAAGAGCATATGCAATAAGATTAAATAGCTAATCACTCCCGGGTTGGGAGCTATGAGCCATACATTGACTTCATACATCCTCACAAGACTACTACCCAAGAGAATAGCCCATGTGATATGATCAAACATCTAATCATGCATTTTCGAATAACATAAAAATTACATGCTATCAATCCTCTCTTTTTTTTAATATCGCCTGAGCTGCTCTTTTCTTCTCTCTTCTCCCCTTTCTTCTCGGTCTTCATCTATAAGTGTCTAAAACTTTATTAAGACATTGATGATTAACTATACTAAAAGGCATTCTAATCTAAAGATTAGAATATACATGTTACAACTAAATCCGTTATTCAAACATTATAAAATATACATAATAATAATACAAAGACAGGCACAATATAGTAAAGCATTAGCATTACAATCACGTGTGAAAAGGGATACATAGTTACATATAAGGTACATTATAAAACCTCCCACAGCAAACAATGCATAGAAGACAACATTTGAAATGGCTCCTACTAACTTAGAAATAAGAATAAAAAATTGATGAGTCGGCCGAAAGAAACAAAATCAGGAAGCCTACAAGCCAGTCCGGAATTGACCTTCATACCAGAAACTTTCCCTAAATAGGCAGACTGCCTTGTAATCCTCTAAAGAAAAAAATAAACCATAAAAAAAGGACTACCAGGCTAATCACCCAAACCTAAATACCGAAAAAAAAAGATGCCTCAACACTGAGTTGGTTCTGGCGACATCAGCTGGGGAATTATAAGGTGGAGCCACCATGAGGTGTGAAAATAGCAGCTTTTCACACCAGCACTCATCATTCACATGATCAAAAGCATCTTCATTGTTACTTTCCTTTGATCCTTCAGCTCTTTTGGTTCAGTATGTGTGATTGATCGATTCCACAATGGGACATTGAAACAGGTGGTGAGGACTCTGATGAACTAGAACTACAAAAAGAATAAGAATCAATAATCTCTTTGGGGATGGCATTGGGCTTTAAATAATCATCATGCTAATAGAAGAAGTGACAGATTTGAGTATAATTGTTCTAAGTAAAGGTATACATCAGCAGAAAACAATACCAATGGGGGCCGGGTCGCGGGGGCTGCAGTCTAAGCAGAGACGCCCAGACTTCCCTCTCCCCAGACACTTCCTCCAGCTCTTCCGGGGGGATACCGAGGCGTTCCCAGGCCAGCCGAGAGACACAGTCCCTCCAGCGTGTCCTAGGTCTTCCCCAGGGTCTCCTCCCGGTGGGACATGCCCGGAACACCTCCCTAGGGAAGCGTCCAGGAGGCATCCGAAACAGATGCCCGAGCCACCTCAGCTGGCTCCTCTTGATGTGGAGGAGCAGCGGCTCTACTTTGAGCTCCTCCCGAGTGACAGAGGTCCTCACCCTATCTCTAAGGGAGCGCCCCGCCACCCTGCGGAGAAAGCTCATTTCGGCCGCTTGTATCTGGAATCTTGTTCCTTCGGTCATGACCCAAAGCTCATGACCATAGTTGAGAGTAGGAATGTAGATTGACCGGTAAATCGAGAGCTTTGCCTTACAGCTCAGCTCCTTCTTCACCACGACAGACATCGTTCGCATCACTGCAGAAGCTGCACCGATCTGTCTGTCAATCTCATGTTCCTTCCTTCCCTCACTCGTGAACAAGACCCCAAGATACTTGAACTCCTCCACTTGAGGCAGGAGCTCTCCACCAACCTGAAGGGGACAAGCCACCCTTTTTAGACTGAGAACCATGGTCTCAGACTTGGAGGTGCTGATCCTTATCCCAGCCGGTTCACACTCGGCTGCAAACCGTCCGAGACTTGAGGTACTCAGGGCGTATCTCATCCACCCCCGTTGCCTTGCCACTGAGGAGCTTCCCAACTACCTCAGTGACTTCGGCCCGGGTGATGGATGAGTCCACCTCTGAGCCCTCGGCCTCTGCTTCCTCAGTGGAAGACGTGTTGGTGGGGTTGAGGAGATCCTCGAAGTATTCCTTTCACCGTCCAACAATATCCCCAGTTAAAGTCAGCAGATTCCCACCTCCACTGTAAACAGTGTTGGCAGGGCACTGCTTCCCCCTCCTGAGGCGCCAGACGGTTTGCCAGAATTTCTTCGAGGCCGACCGATAGACCTTTTCCATGGCCTCACCGAACTCCTCCCAGACCCGAGTTTTAGCCTCCACGACCACCGGGCTGCAGTCCGCTTGGCCTGCCGGTACCTATCAGCTGCCTCAGGAGGTAGGAGGTAGGTCTCCTTCTTCAGCTTGACGGCATCCCTTACTTCCGGTGTCCACCACCGGGTTCGGGGGTTGCCGCCATGACAGGCACCGGAGACTTTACGGCCACAGCTTCGAGTGGCCGCATCAACAATGGAGGTGGAGAACATGGTCCACTCGGACTCAATGTCTCCAACCTCCTTCAGGATCTGCTCAAAGCTCTGCCGGAGGTGGGAGTTAAAGATCTTTCTGACAGGGGGCTCTGCCAAACGTTCCCAACAGACTCTCACAGTACGTTTGGGCCTGCCGAGTCTGTCCAGCTTTCTCCCCCGCCATCGGATCCAACTCACCACCAGGATCTCTTCACCCGAGTGTCCAAGACATACGGCCGGAGGTCAGATGAAACAACTAAAAACTCGATCATCGATCTCCGGCCTAGGGTGTCCTGGTGCCATGTGCACTGGTGGACACCCTTATGCTTGAACATGGTGTTCATTATGGACAAACTGTGACTAGCACAGTAGTCCAATAACAGAACACCGCTCGGGTTATGATCTGGGGGGCCGTTCCTCCCAATCACGCCCCTCCAGGTGTCACTGTCGCTGCCCACGTGAGCGTTGAAGTCCCCCAGTAGAGCAGCGGAGTCCCGGTCGGAGCACTTTCCAGCACCCCTCCCAGAGACTCCAAGAAGGCCGGGTACTCTGCACTGCCATTTGGCCCGTAAACATAAACAACAGTGAGAGACCTATCCCGACCGAAGGCGCAGGAAGCGACCCTCTCGTTCACCGGGGTGAACTCCAACATATGGTGGCTGAGCTGGGGGGCTATGAGCAAGCCCACACCAGCCCGCCGCCTCTCACCGCAGGCAACTCCAGAGTAGTGGAGAGTCCCGTCTCTCTCGAGGATTTGGGTTCCAGAGCCCAAGCTGTGCGTGGAGGTGAGCCCGACTATCTCTACTCGGTATCTCTCGATCCTACCGCACAAGCTCAGGCTCCTTCCCCGCCAGCGAGGTGACATTCCGTGTCCCTAGCGCCAGATTCCGTGTCCGGGGATTGGGTCGTCGAGGCCTCCGCCTTCGACTGCCACCCAATCCACTTTGCACCGGCCCCTTACGGTTCCTCCCGCAGGTGGTGGGCCCACAGGAGGTTGGCCCAACATCGCTCTTTCGGGCTGAACCTGGCCGGGCCTCAGGAAAAACCCGGCCACCAGGCGCTCGCATGCCCCAACCGCATGCCCCAACCAGGCGCTCGCATGCCCCAACCCTGGGCCTGGCTCCAGGGTGGGGCCCCGGTTGCGCCATTTAGGGCAACGTCACGGTCCTTGATATTCTCCTATCCATAAGGAGGTTTTAACCGCTCTTTGTCTGGCCCGTCACCTAGGACCTGTTTGCCTTGGGAGACCCTACCAGTGGCATATAGCCCCCGACAACATAGCTCCTAGGATCATTCGGGCACTCAAACCCCTCCACCACGATAAGGTTGCGGTTCAAGGAGGGGCACCAAATTTCCTGAAAAGAAATTCACAATGTTCTCTAAAAAAGGAGGGGACTTTGTACTAGTTAATGTAACCTTTAGTCTGAGCAATCACTTGTTGTATCTCTCTTGAATTATGAATTGCCTCTGATAAATTTTTAGCTCCTTCTCACTCTGAAGGTAAATAAGTACAACGACCCTCCCCTACATGAGCACAAACACCACCTTGGGATGCTGCGAGAGCATCCAAAGCTATACGATTATCAGTGACAAATTGTCAAACAGACTCAATTAATAATTTAGAGTCTGGAACCCCATTAATGTTGCATCAGCTAATTTTGACACATCGTGTCTGGTAAGCCCTGTAAGATAATGATTATCATACTGTAGTTTGGTATTAATAAAGTTATATTTAAAAAATAACTGAGTTTGTGAGAAAGACCTAAAATCTTGAGAAAGTTCAAAATACATGTCACTAATTGTCTTGGCGTCTTGAGGGGAACAAATCCTGTGGGTGCTTTTGCTTCCTGTTTAGATTTAGTATACAGTGCTCTCTTGGGAAGGAACTCTATTGGTTCTTACACGTACATAAGGTCTTTTAATGCACATGCTCGACATAAACCTTAAAAATACGGAGGTAAGGCAACCCGGATGTTTTTCCCGAAACACCAATAGAAACTAGGAGTTTGATTTAGACCTTCCTTATGGCGTTAAGCCAAATCTCCTTGAGTGGAAATAATATTAAGACACTGTTGTGGTTTTTAAGAACCCCACCATCACTTTACTTTTAGATTTATTTAAAGAACGCTGTCCTATACATAAGTCAAAAGTTTCAGTCGCTGACTGAACAACATATTGACAGGTTAAAATACACAACGTAGGGAGACATTGTAGTCTTCTAAGGGTTGTGGCAACATGTGGAAAAGTAATTTTAGTTGACTTGGGTATCAAGTAGTGATTCTCCGATTGATCAGCCACCGATCATGATCGGCCGATATTGACTTGATCGGCGAACCCCAAAAGCGCCGATCAAAAAAGCCGTGACGTAAATCATGCGACTTTTTCACACGTGCATGCAGGGCGCAGCACAGGTACACAAGCTCTCCCGTCTGGAAGTGTTTCAAAGCAGACATCCCAAGTCTCCCGGAAGTTGCGGGAGTCTCCCGCATATTGATAGCGGCTCCCTGATGCCCGCAAATTAATTAAAATCTCCCAGAATCTATAGCGCGCGAGCAAGAGCGCGCATATGAGAGTGTTTTCAAATCATGTAGCGCGCGCACGGCAGAGAGGGAGAGGGAGACCTTGCGTGTGTGTGCGTGTGCT